>JAYMSZ010001712.1:0-13602 GCA_036897665.1 Pelargonium citronellum
GAACCAGAAAAAAAGAAAGAAAAAAAAGGCAAGTCTGTCACCGAACCCCACTGGTTCTCCTCGGTCACCTCCCAATCACAACTCGACACGTCACCCTAACATCCTGTAAAGCGCCACAACACAGTCATTACTATCTGTCACCTCTCTCTCAGTTCAGCGAAACCAAACCCAACCCATCGCTTCTCCTCCACCATGCCTTGTCGGCGACGCGAAATCTAGCCGTTGAGCTCGCCGGAATCTTCCACTACTTGTCTCCGGAAGCTCCTTTTCTGTATCTCCGGCGGCTGAGCCGAGCTCAGGTCGGTCCTTTTTACTGATCTACCCCTGTCCTGTGCGCGTGCTTGCTACGCGAAGTGAAGTGACGTCGTTTAGCTGAGAGCGGAGCGATGTATGTGGTGCCGCCGCCGCAGAGGTCCGATGGCGGGTCCGGATCGGCCGGCGGGTCAGCTGATTTACGGGTTTACCAAGCTTGGAAAGGAAGCAATGTGAGTGTATTGTGTGATTGTGGTTTTCTAGGGTTTTGGTGCTGTGTGTGCTCTAGATGTTTACTTTCCTTTTTTTTTTTTTAATGTTTTTGTTGCTGATTCTTGGTCTGTTTTCTAGGATTTTGGTTTCTGGGACTGTGATTCATGTTTCAATTTCATTAGTTTTGTTGCTGATTCTTGGACTGATTCATGCATCAGATCATTCTTTTTTGTGTTCATGGCTTAGTAGATTCGTACATGGAAATGTGTGGAATTATTTGCATTTGTTAGCACAGTATTAGGACTATGATTGAGGATAAAAGAGCTCGAAACTAAAAAAGGTTTTGATATTACAAGTAAAAAAGTAAAACTTTTTTGTTTGTTTGTTTCCTTATCGGTCTAGTGTTCAATCTGTGAACCATGATGTTTGTGCAGCATTGGCTTCGTTTTATATTTTGGTTAGAGAACGGCATGATCAAATGTCGCTTCTTTTGGACTTTTGTATTAGACTGTGTATATAATGATTTGTTGGTCATGGTGTGATTGGAGATATAGGTTGAGATTTTGGGTTTTGGTGGTGAAACTTTATGATGTTACTTACAAGTAAAAACCTCTTCTTCTCTTTGTCAGTTTAGTATTCAATACGTGAACCATGAAGTTTGTGATGCATTTATTTGATTAATAAGTCGATTTGGATGGCCAATGTTTGAGCTGTTGTATGCATTTTTTTTGTTTCCTTGTTGGTTTATTGTTCAATATGTGAATCATGAAGTTTGTGTTGCATTGGCTAATTGTAATTTTTAATTAGTCAAAGAACGGCGTGATCAGAAGTACGATGTTGCTTACAATTTTTGAACTGATGTATTAGACTGTGTATAAGCCTAGTTGGCTGAAATATGATGATTTTGTTGGTCGTGATTTTGATTGGAGACAGATTGATATTTTGGGTTTTGATGGCAATTACTAGTTACTATATTGAGTCATTGACAATTTGGGACACCTTTTTTTTCCCCTTATTCGGTTTCTAACATGTATTGACCAATTGGCATACTTATTCAGAATGATTCACATACTATCAATACTGCTATACAAGCTGATGCAGTTGCCTATTCACTGCAGTCGACATTGTTTCTACTGCATTCATAAGATTAGCTGTTCTCTCACGACAAATGTTCAGTTGTACGTGTTTGGCACTACATTCTGTGTTTGATTTGTTTTGTTTTGTTTTTTTCTTTTCTTTTTTTCACTCAATGGGTATTTATGGCACTGGCATTTATTTTCTGCTTATTCTCCCTCAAAATTACCTTCCTTTTGTCTCTTTTGTTTGTTTTCAATATTGTTTTGATTTCCAGGTCCTGTCATCTATATTGATTTATTGAATTAATGATTTTGATTAAGTTCATGGGTAGTTATGCTTATCAACCTTAAAAGCAATTAAATTTATAAAATTTAGATCATAAATGCATGATGTTCTTAGATGCCATTGCCAGCAAAATGCTATAATGTTTACTTAAGCTTAATTAGGGTTTCAAGGTTGAATAAAGCTTTAAGGTTATTTCTTGCAGATATTTTTTCTTCAAGGGAGGTTTATCTTCGGGCCAGACGTAAGATCTCTGGGGCTGACCATATGCCTTATAGTAGCACCTGTTGCAGTTTTCTGTGCCTTCGTTGCCAGAAAGTTGATGGATGATTTTTCTCATCACTTGGGAATATCAGTTATGACTGTTGCTGTTGTATTCACCGTCTACGTAAGCTCTCTCTCTCTCTCCCTCTCTTTCTATATATATATATGGTTTATGAATTTCCTTGTAATAATTTTAATACTGCGATTTGCTTTGAAATTGTGTCTTGGTACTTGTGAGATTAGTTTTCAATCCTGATCCTCCAAAAAATAGTTTTGCTAGTTATATTTCCTTAATGGTGAAAAGTTAGCGATTGACACATCATAGTGTGAGGGCAAAAAGCTTTATTAAGTTTCGTATAGGACCGTCTAAACCAGATATAGGGTTCTTTTAAGATATAGCATGCTTTGTTTCTTAAAACTGGATGTTTTCATGGCTTTTTGGAAGCAAAACCAACAACTTTTTATTTTTTTTAATTATATGTCCTAGATACGTATCACTAGGTTTTGTTGTTTAGGTTAATTAGAGCTTTATTGTCATTCCTTTTCTGACAAGTACTGAAACTGCCCCGAAGGTACATCGGCTCTTGCACGTGCTACTTTCTACATACGCCAAGCATTTATGATCTCGGTGATCCATATGAATTGTGTAATATTGAACTCTGATTTTATGGACGCGTTTTCTCTTTCAGGTTTTAATTCTTCTTTTGCTGACCTCGGGAAGAGATCCCGGTATTATTCCACGTAACGCACCCCCTCCCGAGCCAGAAGGCTATGAAGGTGGTTCAGATGTTGGAGCTGGCCAAACCCCACAGTTACGATTACCTCGCATCAAGGAAGTAGATGTCAATGGAATCATTGTGAAAATCAAGTACTGCGATACTTGCATGCTTTACAGACCTCCTCGCTGCTCCCACTGCTCAATCTGCAATAACTGTGTAGAACGATTTGACCACCATTGCCCTTGGGTTGGGCAGTGTATTGGGCTGGTAAGTCATTCTTCCGGATAAAAATTATTTGTTTGGGTAGTAGAGTTGGCAATTTGAATCCAAACCCTCAGGTAATAACTGAAGATTGATTGTGTGTTGCACGACCCAACACGAACATGACACACATAACACGGTAACTAAATGGGCAGTGCTGACACGACACGACATGATTGGCATGAACATGACCTATCTCATCCTGCATGATTGAACCAGCACATTTGACACGACACAACCCAACACGCTTGACACATCATTAGAACTAATTTACAATTCTACCATTAAGTCGGTGTGTTGTGTGTGTCACAACACTACTAACTAATCGTGCATGCGTGTTTTGGAGGCTCAACACAAACACGACACGATTATAAATTGTGGGAGCTCAAACATGCTAATTTCGAGTCGTGTTACGACATGATGATTCATGTACGTTAAAGTATCTAACATACTTATAAACACTCATTTTTGTGTGCAGCGAAATTACCGATTCTTCTTCATGTTTGTCTTCTCGACAACCCTGCTGTGTATATACGTTTTCGCGTTCTGCTGGGTATACATCCGGAGAATCATGGAAGCAGAGGAGACGACAATATGGAAAGCAATGATCAAAACCCCTGCCTCCATTGTGCTGATAATTTACACTTTCATATCGATGTGGTTTGTTGGTGGCCTCACTGCCTTCCATTTATATCTCATCGGTACAAATCAGGTAAGATATTCATCTTCGCTTTGATACTCGGACAGAGTTCATATTTCATACTGTGGGGCTGTGCAAAAGCCGGTCTGGACCGGAAAAATGGACCGGGCAGAACCCTGACTGATTGGGTTTGGTCCGATCCTACTTCCAAAAACCATTCGGTCCGGTCCCGGTCTAAATTCAGTCTGGACCGAATTATTATTCTTTAAATTAATTCTAGTAGGCACAATCTACTCCACGATTACTCATCCAATTCACTCTACTTCACTGATCTTGGATTGATGCACAGTTCTACATACTGAAGGCTCTTAACTGACTTTCTGTTATTGATAACCGTGTTACCGATTTTGCTCCTTTCGCAGACTACGTATGAAAATTTCAGATACAGGTATGATCTCCGAGCTAACCCCTACAACAAAGGAGTGCCAAATAACTTCAAGGAGATATTCTGCACCAGCATTGTCCCTTCCAAGAACAATTTCCGAGCATTGATACCAAGAGAACCCGCTTTGCCAACACGAGCTGTGGGTGGTGGCAGCGGATTCATGAGTCCAAACATGGGAAGAGCAGCGGATAACATAGAAATGGGCCGCAAAACTGTGTGGGGAGATATGACCCCCGGGACAGATCATTGTGAAGAGCAAGTCAACTCTGACCGCGTGAACGTCAAGGATGGTGAACTAAGTGAATTGGGCGAGTTAGGCCAAATGTCTCCGGACATTAGGTCTACAACACGAGAGGATACAATTGGCGAGCGTGGAGCACATCCAAGGCGATCCAGTTGGGGAAGAAAGAGCGGGAGCTGGGAAATGTCGCCGGAAGTGCTTGCTTTGGCGGCCAGAGCTGGTGAATCAAATCGCGTAGGAGGAAGCAGCAGCAGCAACAGCTTGGCTGCTCCGGAGAACCGGCATTTATAGCCGAAGCTCTTGGATCTTCGCATAGTAGGTGGATTAGTGTATTGTTAAAAATGGCTGAGTTGCAAAATTGTGCATTGTGGGGAAGGTTTTGGATTATTGGTGTGTTGAGTGAGCTTTTTGGGCAGTTTTTAGATTGTGTATTGATTGATTACATTTTGTGGATTTAGATAGTATCTAACTTTATTGCAATTTGTGGAATATTTACTCTACTCGTCTCTAATCTCTCTATATAACTTGTCTCATCTCAAAATCACATTTGAGCTGACAATTTGATACTGAATTGTATGAACCCAAAACTCTTCTTTTTTGTCTAATACTAATTAGACATGACTTTGTCCAAAATATTTTATTTAGTACACAATTTAAAATAAATAAAAAATTGGTATATAAGAAAAGAATTGGTCCGCCTAGTGCTAACAAGAGAAAAAAAACTCTGAGTCATAATTTATTGGTTGAGAATTTAAAATAATAATAAAATTGATATATAAAAAAAGAATTGGTCTACTTACTACTAACTAGAGAAAAAAAACTCAATTATGATATATTGGTTGAGACTCTTAGCCAATTAAGTGATGTCACGTCAACTAAATACACTCATATCCGCTCTAATGAATTTTTGAGCTTTGCGCCTCGTCTGGATACTTTTTCGTTGTCTCTTGGCTGAGATTCCTGATACTCTGCTAATAATAATTATTATTATTAAAAATGATTTCAGGTATTTATACCCAAGTCAAATCCAAGAGCAGTAATTGTCTGTTTCCGGTCAACGCAACCAGGACCGAAATAAATAGAAGAGAAATGTCAGAAATACCCTTTTAACTATTTTTTGGTGGGTTAAAAATATAAATCATTGACACAATTTGTCTGCAGTACATTTCATGTTGGTAGATACAATAAAAATTAGTTAAATGACTTTCAAAAAGAAAAATAAGAATAATAAAAACATAAATAATAATAAAAAATACTCCAAAGCCCAAATCTGCTCTAATTCAAGAGTTCAAAACCAGAAAGCCTCCAATTTTTACACTCTCTATACTCATAAAAGTTCCATTATTTCAGCTTTCTCTCTTTCTTCTCCACACAACCACCCAAAACCTCCATGGCAATGTAGGTGGAGATAAACCATACCAAGTAATGGGTTCTTGAGCTACTTTTGTGCCTTCCAAGATGTTGATTTTTATTTCATTTCTTGATCTTTTTAATTATTTATTTCTTGATTGTGGGTTTTTTTTTTGTGAATTTGTTGTAGAAAATGTTCAAGAACCAGCTACAAGAACTTGCACAAAGAAGCTGCTTTAACCTCCCAGCTTATGGTTGCAGCAGAGAAGGACCAGACCATGCACCAAGATTCAGAGCTTGTGTGAACTTCAATGGAGAGATCTTTGAGAGCCCAAGCTACTGCACAACTCTCAGGCAAGCTGAGCATGCTGCTGCTGAGGTTGCACTCAATGTTCTTTCCTCTAGAGGACCCTCCAAATCTCTCACAGCCAGAGTTCTTGTAAGTTTTAAACCCAAAAAAGTTTTGATTTTGTTTTGTTTTCTTGATCTTTTTGTTTTTTTTTCTAGGATGAGACTAGAATATGCAAGAACCCATCAATCTTTTCTTGGAAATTTTCTGTTTTCTTCATTAATTGTCTTAATTTTGACAAGAACCTATCAATACTTTCTTGTTTTTCTCTGTTTTCTTGATCCATTTTGTGTGATTTTTTTTATAGGATGAGACTGAAGAACCCATCAATCTCTTCTTGATCCATTGATTTTTTTATAGAATGAGACTCAAAATACACAAGAACCCATCAAATCTTTTCCATTGCTTTCTTGAACCCATAATTTTTTTTTATTGATTTCTTGATTGTTTTCTGTTTTCTTGAACCACGTTGTATAGGATGAGACTGGAATTTACAAGAACCTCCTTCAAGAAACTGCCCACAGAGATGGGCTCAAGCTTCCTGTATACACCACAGTGAGGTCAGGTCCTGGTCATGCTCCAATCTTCACTTGCACTGTGGAGCTTGCTGGTATGAGTTTTAATGGTGAACCAGCCAAGACCAAGAAGCAAGCTGAGAAAAATGCTGCCATTGCTGCTTGGTGTGCCTTGAAGAAATGTATGTCTATTTTTGTCATTTTTTTTTAAATCCCAATCTTGAGTTAATTCTGATTCTTGCTTGTTCAAATCTGTGCAGTTCCTGAAATGGGTTCATTGGCAAATAAAGAATCATCAAGCAGACCTGAAGAACAAGACCAAGCTGCTGTGGCTAAATTGCTCTCCAATTTCAGACACAAAGATCAGAATCAGAACCAGCAAGCCAGGAAGAGAATGGTGAGAGGACACAGAGACCTCAGTTTTGGTCATCAAAAATGGAAGATTTTGGATCTGTTGTCACTACAGAAACAAACTAGCTTTGTCTCTCTGCTTCCTCCTCCACCTCCACCAACAGCTTCCAAGATTTTGCCTCTCACAAACCCACCAATTAGGCCAGAGATTGCTCTTAAACAAGCCCTAGAAGAGCTTGAAAATGAGACCTCAAGCTCCTCAATTTACATGCCATTTCCTCTTAGAGACAAAACCCAGATGGCAAATAGTGTAATTAGGTCCAAAAACCAAAACCCATCTCCAAATCCACCACCAGAGCTTGAAAAAGAGACCTCAAATTCCTCACTTTACATGCCATTTCCTCTTAGAGACAAAACCCATATGGCAAATAGTGTAATTAGGTCTGCAAACCAAAACCCATCTCCAATTCCACCACTAGAGCTTGAAAGAGAGACCTCAAGTTCAAGCTCAAGCTCCTCAGTTAACATGCCATTTTCTCCTAGAGCCAAAACCCAGATGGCAAATAGTGTAGTTAGGTCCACAAACCAAAACCCATCTCCAGTTCCACCACCAGAGATTGCTCTTAAACTTGCCCTAGAAGAGCTTGAAAAAGAGACCTCAAGTTCCTCAATTTACATGCCATTTTCTCTTAGAGACAAAACCCAGATGGCAAATAGAGTGATTAGGTCTACAAACCAAAACCCATCTCCAAATCCACCACAAGGGTTCAATTTCAACTTCAATTACAAGATGAACCCACAGAGGAGGAATGTACCAGCAGTTCAAATCAGGTCAGTGATTCCAGTTTGTGCAGCACCAACAGCACCAAGCCCATCAGCAAAATTGAAGGAAATTTCAGCATCAGCACCACCAATAGTAGTACCAAACTCATCACCAATGTTGAAGGAAATTTCAGCATCAGCATTGATTGCAACAGAGATCCCAATCAACAACAAACCACTATTACAACAAGAACAGTCCTCACCACCACCACATTCAGAGCTCAGTAGTTGTGATGAGTTCAACACCAAGCTACAGTTATGAAGAGAACAATTTGTCTTTAGCCTTTGAGAAGATCCAAAAAAAACAAAAAATACCCTTAATTTTGGTGCTCTTTTGGCCTAATGAGTCTATGGTAAAATTTTGTAAAAGTTGAAAAGTAGTGAAATTTTGTAATATTTACCTTCTTCTCCACATCCTCATTATAAGTTCAACACCATGCTAAAGTTATGAAGAGAATAGTTTGTTTTTAGCCTTATTTTTGGTGCTCTTTTAGCCTAATGGGTTAAAGGATTATTGGTAATTAGAAGATCAACAATGAATTAAACAAAAAAATAAAGAATACCCGTAATTTTGGTGATCTTTTGGAGCAATGGGTCTATGGTAAAATTTTGTAAAAGTTGGAAAGTTGTGATATTTTTGAATATTGACCTGGTTCTCTCCATGTGCACAACTCTGTATATTAATTCACTACCCATTTTTTTCCAGAGAAAGAGAGAGAGAGCAATAAATGTGGATATGGGAGAGAGAGAGCAATGAAGAGGACGAACAGACAATTGCAGCGATAAACGCAAGCAATTAAATTTACCAATTCAGAAATATTTATTAGCCTTTGTCCTCTCCATTTAATGCTCTTACCACTCCTTATTTATTGTTCTACTATTGCATTTCTTGTTTTCTCTACCTCTTCTTCTTTTTCATTATTTTTTGGTTCCATCTTGTCTTAAAAACAAAAAATAAAACTTTTGTGTGGTTTAGTGTTCATGGTAGAGTTAGCAATTTAGGGTTCGAATCGGGTTGTTTTAGTTCGGGTTTTTGAACTCGACTTGAAATTGGTGTGTTGCGAATTTCGAATTAGATTTCGAGTTTTATAAATAATATGCGTAGATTTGTATGAGTTTTGTTTGAATCGAAAAATTAATCACGTATAGTTTGTGCAATCGACTGTGCAAATACGTGGTTTGAGTTTTGAGTGCTCACGAATTTGAATCTAAATTATCGACTCTATTTATGGTAGAGCTAAAAGTTCAATGTTTGAAAGGCTCAAATTTCAAAATTTACGTGTAAAATATACAAGTTTGTGCGGTTTTGTTGGACGGGGCCGATTTGAAAATCGACCTAGCATTTTATACAACTCGAATCCACAACAAATACATACTATAGAGTTTTGAGTGTTTGTGGGAAGAGGAGTTATATGACTACACACAGACAAGTCATCCTAGTAGCTATTTTGACTTTCATAGTTTGTTTAGAGAGTCAACACCAAAGGTAGAAGGGTAAAAAGGTAATTTCACTAACAAATTATGATTTTGTTGACCTGTACAGATTTGTTATCTTGAGGGAGAGAAGACTAGAACTGACCCTTCTTGTCCCACTTGAAAGCAAACAGAGATGAGAAAGGTCAATGGAAATGGATTTCTGATGCATCACCAATTGGGCGGACAATTTCAACCTGAATTTGCGAAACTCGAAACTATAGTTCGCAATTGTATGAGTATGGGTTACATAAAATAGACTTGATCACTTATCAGGTCGGATCAGATACGATAAACTCATATAAACTTAAAATTTTATATAGTCTACAACCCGCACTCTTTGTAGAAAGACGTGGTAATTCAAGTTTCGGGTAAGATTTTTTGAGTTTGGATTCATCTGACCCAAAATAGACTTGGGTTAATTCGAGCTGTGAGCTTCGGGTCGCAGCTAACAATTTGAAGGTAAAATGTAGGAGCAATTCGACCCAAAAATTTGTGTAGCTCCTTTCATGCGAACTAAACCCATAAATATACATGCGGAATCTCTAATGCCCGCAAGTTATGGTCCAAATTACAAACTCCACTCGTAGGTCGGTTTCAAATTGTACAATGTACATTTACAATTCAAGTCCGAAAAAGTAGATATGAAACCTGATAGCGAACTCTATCCAACAACATTATAATATCGAATCAAATCAAATCAAATCAAATCGGACGCATTGAGAGGCATAAGTGATTGATGCTTGTGGTTGTGAGTGTATCAGATTATTGGAATTGGGTATAAATGATAGCAGAGTAGGCATCTAGTATGATGACCCCATAGCCAATAAATATTTACAAGACCCATAACCTAAAACTCTATTAAATACAAGGATACTCTAAAGATCCTTAATGTTTGTTGGGGACCTTCATAGACAAAAGGTCAACGTAGAAAAAAATGGTTCTCTCTCTCTATATATATATATAATTATTTTGAACAAGATCTAGAAATGTATAAGCAACTCAAAATGTCACACCATAAAAACATATCCCATGTTGTAATAAAACAAAGTAGAGTTTGTTAGGTTCAAACAGCATGGTTTATAGCATTTGGAACGATAAAAACATTTCTTTCAACCAAAGTACTCATGATGTTGCAAGCCAAAATCCATACTTCAATGTCATCAACTGATTGTTTGTACGAGGAAATAAACAAAATTTCAGTTACTTGAAATTCAAGAAACCTGAAAGGCAATGTCACATAATCCAGACACTCGTAGATGGCAAAACGGTTGAGTAATGAAACACGTGAACCAGTAAATATGAGTAATGGTTTCTATTGGGAACCTGGGAAAAGCGTGCGCGATCTAATGTTGCTGCGACTGAAAGCGTTGCATAATGAGCATGCTCAAGTCCATGTAGCGCCTGGCGCAGTTGGTGAGACAATTTGTTTCGCCAGAGCCGAACTTGCTTCCGGGTGTGCCGGTGATGCACTTGTCCCAGCAATCTTTTGTGATCTTGGAAACCAGCTCGTTGATCATAGCTCTTTGTTTCTCTTCCTGCATAAGCACGATCGAAATGACAAGTTTGTCTTCTGAAGACGAGAGTGAACTAAACATAAGAGAATGGCTCGGTGCTTGTAAATCACGATTTAACACTAGTACATGATTTGGTAATTGTTATGCTTTGCATGTAAGACAAGGCATGCCAACCATTCCAAAGACGGGATTTACTTTGGTAAGCTATATGCATGCCAATAAAACAGTTCTGGTCGAGAAATGCAAACAAATGGGACAGAAAACTACAATACTACTCTCTATCTGATGGTTGAGGGAGAAACTTGGTGAAAGACAATAATAGACCAGTTTTGGAGATAGCAATTAAGGTTTTGTCGGGTTGAAAAGACATTGTATGTATAATGTAGAGATGGAAAATTCGGGCTTCAGGTCGGTGTCGGGTTTGTTCGGGTTGATGAAGACTAACCTGAAACAGGTCCGAATGGAGTTCGTGTTCATTTGGATTTTGGGCTTCGGGCGGCAGATGCAAAACTAGTAGATACTTGATACTTCATTTTCTCTACACTCGTCACCTCTCTACAGGAATGAACTCATCTATATAAATGAATAACTATGTTCGTTTCTAAACCAACGCTGCCTCGCATAAAATGAAGCTCACTTATACTTCTAATGTTCTCCATAAGTAACCCAAAGTGTTGGAAAAATGTATATTTTAGAGTACCGAACAATCGAAATGGACATCTAAAGCAAAACTTTCCGAAATGGGAGCTTGCTTGACCAATTACAACTCATCATAGCAATATTCGTAATCAAAATCTTGAAGCTTCTAATCAGAAGCTGGGCTATTTGTGCCTCAAAACGTAAAGAACCTTTAGACCTAAATCCCCAGTAACAAAGCACCAATATTTTTAGTTTATCATCGACGTCACCAATGATACACAAACTTTAGTACATACCTTTTCGAAAAATTCATTTACTGCATGAACTTCGGTATGAACAATTAGTACCATTTGACGGTGTGTAACAAATCGGGTACAAATCCCAAGTTTATGTACTAAATTGAGCATCGAATCAAAGCGTGTACCAGTGACAACTTTTTTTGTGTGGAAAACATAACGCAGATTCATCCTTTTGTTCAAAATGAATCCAAGCAGATCGTATTTAGCTGAAACTAGTATACGTATATATACACATACACTTTGATGCATGAACACTCTCATTTTCTCAACGTACTTGTGCTTGATACGTATCCGACATGTTTTTAATGTTTTTCTTGTGTGGAAAAGATAGTGCAGATTCATCCTTTTGTACAAAAGGAATCCAAGCAGATTCTACTGAGCTGAAACTAGTATACATATACATATACATATATGGATGATATCAAAGAGTTTCAATATTCAATTCCAGTCACAAATTAAACCATGAAAATCCATGATAGTGAATTTTTTATTTTATAAATTGAAACCCAGATATTGACTACACCATTATAAGCCAGAATTAGGGTTTTCCAATTTCCTCTTTGATCTGTTCAATCGATTTCAATTTTCAAGCCATAGATTCACATGAAAACAACTAATACATTGTAAAAAAAGAGTAGATTAGTAGAAATTTTCTCACCTGGAGATACCGCTGGAGCTCTGGGGTCATAGAATCCATCGTCCTCGTCGTCGATTTTGATTCAAATTTCTTTGTTTCAGAGCTTCTTTAAACCCTAAACCCCCAATTCTGTAGATTGATCGGATCCTACTGGTTTTCAGATTACCCAACCCGATCCATAACCCGAACCCGAAATGGAAGTAACTTTTCTTTTTGGGCTGGGCTGGGCTGGGCCTTCTTACAAGTTTTTGTACAATAATATTAAGAATTTTTTAATTGATTTTTCAAAAATTATATCTAGACTGACACATATTTATCGGACTTATGTTAAGCTACCAATGGAGGTGTGACACGTCGTTAACGTTTTAGATCCAGCATGTCGCTATACTGTTACAAATTTATTAAGACAAACAAAAGTGAAAATATAATGACACGTTATGTTATAATTAACTTAGCTTAGTTTAAACTAAAAATAACACGACTTCGACTTTTTATTCTCGTACATATATTAAAAGATTATAGAAGAAAATGGATGAATTCATGACGACGTAATTGTGACAAAAATTGTGATGACGTGTATCTCTGATGACTCCAAAATTTAGAACAAAAAATCAATATTTCTACACAAGACACGACATAAAATAAAAGTAGTTAAATATACTACTTTTATGGCAGGATACAAAATAAATGTGTTTATAGTGATATGGCCAATAATTGTGATTTATCAACGAAACTTTTGCATTTTTTTGTGGGTCCACACTTCATATTATTTTCATTGATGATTAATCATGGATTGTCGGTACAATTAAAATATAACGAAATGGTCCAGTTTTTTTTTTTTTTTTAGATCAAATGATCCAGTTAATTACATATATTTGGTAGGTGACTTCTAATTTAAATCATAATTAAATTTGGTTTGTCAAAGAGTGAGGGCAATAATTATTAAAATAATTATTATATTTAGAAAAGTCCACATTCTTGGCTGTCTCAAACTGTCATATTTATTATAATTTATATATGTTATGACATCAACTTGCACACCAAATGCCAAAATTTTCTTGCATCCATCAACTTTTCAAAACAAAATGAAAATTAATGTGTGTTTGTACCTAAACAAATATAATAAAATTAATATGTTCCTAGGTTAATAGGACCAGGGACGGATCCAGAATATTTAGTCAGTCGGGGCAAAATAATTATACAATATTTTTTATATATAATAAAATTATTTAATAAATTCCCAAATAAATATATAA
>JAYMSZ010001713.1:0-13600 GCA_036897665.1 Pelargonium citronellum
TTTCCGTCGCTGATAAGCCATTTTCTGGTAGTGGGAAGGGCTGACTGGAGGTAGAAGTCAAGTCGGACTTGTTGGAGGTGGTGAAAGCAATCTAAACCGGAGGGGAGACATATGCTAGTGGTTTTGATATGATCGTCGAGGATATTTTGTCACTTTTAATTGATTTTAGTTACATTGCTTTTCGTCACGTAGGACGGTCTGCGAACCATTTAGCTCACCTGTTGGCGAGGTCATAATTAAGGCTTTATGTATGGCTTAGTTGATTGGAAGGATCATTTAATCCCATGGAAATTGTTCATGCTATTGCTCTTGATTCTGATTTGGCTATAATAAGAAAAAGATATGAAATTTTATTTTAAAGGGATTATTACATGCCACTATCATGTATTATAAACCTAAAGCTCATGACACTCAATATTTTATTTTGTAATTTTAAAATAAATACTCTGAGCAAGCTTTCTTCTTTAGCAAAAACCGTTATAATGATGTAACATGCACACGTGAACTCCATATTTAATGTGGCGTGACATCTCAATAAATGCTGACATGGTACTTAAAAATCAGCTATAATCGACTGAACGAGTTTAATTAATAAAAATAATAATTTACAAAGACTCAAATAAGATAAAATTATAATAGAATAGACTACACCCATAAAACAAAGAGGTTGAGTAATTTCAGCCAATGTTAATTGGCTGAGAGTCTAGCCTAGACACAAAGAAAATGGATTCGGGCGGGGCACACTGGGACGGGTATGAGTGTAAATAGCCGGTGTGCCCAAACTAGCACTAAGAAGCCCAAACTTGAAAACCAAATATCCTTTATTTGGCCCATTTTACAGTGATCCATGACTGTGTTCCCCACAAAAGAACGAGAGGCACAGAATAGCCAATCGATCAAGCTAACGATCACGACAAGCCAGTGAAGCCACACGAATTTCCTCGTCATATCTATATTTTCCCCTTCAAAATTTCTCAACCAAATTTCTAAACCTTTTCTCAGAATCCTATACATTTCTCAACTAAGGTAACGATCATTTTTTTTTTCTTACACAAAATTGATTACCCATTTCACGTACTTAGATTCGAACCGCAATATTTTCTGTAAATTTGAGTTTTGGTTAGTGGGTTCTTTCAGAAATGTTGAAATTTTGTTTTTTTTGGAGGTTTCTGACCAGAAGATGAGAATTTGGTGATTTGTACCGATACTGTTTGATTGATTACCAGTTGACTTGACAATGTTGCTTCTTTGCTCGGCCACTCCAAGCTGTTCCTCTCAATCTCAGGTGAG
Source organism: Pelargonium citronellum (assembly GCA_036897665.1). Classification (NCBI taxonomy): domain Eukaryota; kingdom Viridiplantae; phylum Streptophyta; class Magnoliopsida; order Geraniales; family Geraniaceae; genus Pelargonium; species Pelargonium citronellum. The sequence continues at coordinate 1,291 of JAYMSZ010001713.1, forward strand.
ACTTCACTCGCTAAAGCTCTGAACTTTTCATTTGCTTTATGATGTTTGAATAACCCGATATTTGATTGTTGTTCATTAAAGTTCTTGGAGTTCTTTAGCTTTCTAATCTATTCAATCCACAAGAGTTTCATTTATGTGGAATGTGCTTTGTCCACCATGCATGATATTGAATATGACAATCTAGCTGCATGTTTCATAATCTTCCTTAGCATCTGATATTTCAATCTGTAATGACATTGTGAGTCAATGAATTGACTAGACATGTTTGATACTGAAGTTATGAGACCTAACTACTGCATTGTGAAATGTAATGCTTTCTATTTCAGTCCATGATTATTGATTTTATTCTAATTTGTATCTATGGACCCAGCAGATATATTTTCATGGTGGATTGCGACCATTTTCCTTATTCCGGAAGAATTTTGATGTTAGATGTCTATTGGGAGACGGGGTAGGATTTTCAAATGGAACACACTTCCATAGAGTTTCCTTTAAAACACAAGCAGCTAGATCTTTGTACTCTAATTTGGTTGAACTCACTGATCAATCAGTTTCCTCGGATTCCATTAGCAGTCAGTTATGTGCAAATGAATTAGACAATGTTCAATTCAAGTTTTCAAGTGCGTGGAGTTCTTCAGATGGAGCAATAAATGAACTGCACCCTATGTTAGGTGGGGAACTGAAGTATGTAGAAGATTCTAGTCAATCTGTGGTGGATAAGGGACTCATGGACTATACAGAACAGTTTTTTCAAAATGAAAATAGTTTATTGGGACCTCTGGAACCTGCAACCATATCAAATATTGATTTAACACAAGAGAATCCCGCCTCGACATCTGATGTATTAAATATGGACAATGTATCTGGTGTGAAAACTAGTGTTGAAGATCTTCTTGTAGGGTTAAGGGAGTCTGTTGGCTCTTCAGTAAACAAGGGAGAAAATGTCGTCAAAAGCTCACTTGATACGATTACTTCATCAATAACATCCATTGGTAAGAGTGCTACTGAAGTAGTAGATAATGCTCTAAGTGGAGTGTTTTCAACTGTTGATAGAACCAGTGAATTGTCTGGTGATAAATTGGAAAAAGTTTCAACTGGCGTGAAGGAAGCCACAAGTAAAGCAGGTGTTGTTGCTATCGATCTTCTGCGACAAATAATTGTTGCTTTAGAGGATTCGTTGACAAATGGGGCATCTTTTGTTGTTTATTCTTATGGTTCTGCTAAAGACTTGCTACCTCCAGAGGCCAGAGATGCATTAAATTCCTCTGAAGAGGGAGCAATACATATATTGAGGCCTGTAGTGACAACCCTTCAACAGGTATCATTGCATTTGACATACACATTGCTTCCATTATTGAGTTATTTGATTGATTCTAGAAGAATTTTATATGGTTCTCTATTTGAATAAAAAACAGTCCTAGAACCATGATATCCTGAATTTTACACTTGAACTATTTTATCCTACAGAAAACAACTTAGAATACACTAGTCTCCGTGTTTGCAAATCAGTTATGCACACGCTGAACTTGCTTGCATTCTACTAACATTTTCTGCCTATGACATTCTGCGTCCTAAACAAACGTGTTGTAATCAGGCTTATTTTGCTATTGAGGGATTAGAGAGAAGCCTCGGATTGGATCCAAATGATCCTCTTATTCCATTTGCCCTTTTACTTGGCACCTCTGCTACTTTGTGGTATGGATATCCTCTTGGCATTCGGCCAATTTGTTTATTTATTTATATTTGTTGAATACAATAATAAATAATCTATTGCATGGGTAATTTATATTTGTAATCAGATTTGTGCAGGGTTTCTTACTGGGTGTGGACATACAGCGGATACTCTGGAGATTTATCTCCTAAAGTGACTTTGGAGCTCTTGAAAGGGAAAGAAAATGTTGCACTGATAGATGTTCGGCCTGAGGCAAGAGACTGTAAATTTTTCTGGCCTTTATTTTTAGCGCGGAGTCATTGAAATGGCAAATTTGAAACCTCCATCTATAAGCATAAACTGTCATATTCTTTCAATGCTTTGATTCTAATACTACTTTAGAGTTTGTACTCGGGTTCAAGCTTTTCTTTTTGAGTTGTAGCTTTTTATAGCTTTTATAAATGTAAGGGAACGGGAAAGTTTTCCTGCACCAAAAGATTAAAGTAATTTTCTCAGTAATTTTTTTTAATTTCAAAATTGTCAATAATCTTTTGCATTGGGCGTTCACTTTGTGAAGGATCTGAGACAAAGAGATGGTATTCCCGATCTCCGACGAGCAGCACGGTATCGCTATGCGAGTGTAGCCGTACCTGAGGTTGGTTTACTCATTACAATGCTCATCTGTAACTTCTTTTGCTACCAAATAATGGTTTCAGGAAAAGATAAATAATATAAACTTGTGCTCTACTGGTGTTTAGCTGTATCCTCTTATTCAACTTGCTGTAACATTTCCAGGTTAATGGGTCTGTAAGGAAGTTGTTGAAGAATGGAAGAGAACTTGAGGACTTCTTACTTGCTGTTGTTATTAAGAACTTAAAGATTGTTCAGGTATGGGGCTTTACCATTTTACATGGCTTGTCATTCTGTCAGTTTAATTACTTCGATAAAAGTTTACTGGAAAGTGCATGAGAGCATATTTGGCTGAACCCAAATAGATTAGCGTATGTTTTGGTTATTAAAATATGCCAGACGAACTATTTTGGGTTCTTTCCATAGTGCTGTACTCACCATGCTATGATCTTGGATTAAGAAATTGATTATCAGCATTACCCTCTCTTACATTTTAAAAATCCAAAATGATTAATAAATCCAAAGGGAGGGATAGAAATGAGATGACCAAGGCAATGTCACAGACTCAATATAATGTCATACAGTATAATGTTTTGCAAACGAGTTTCAATGTCATGATTTTTTATGACTTTTGGAAGAGGTAATGGTTCCAAAATGATATTTAAGCCAGCAACCATATCTGGTATGAAATTTCAGGACAGACTGTAAATTTTGCGAAATGTATAATGAGCTCTTCTTAATTTCCCTAGAATTCCTACCATAATTATCAGATCCAGGCAGGGTCCTGGATTTGCCAGTTTGATTGGTCGGTTAACCAGACCATCGGGTCAAGGTCATTTGCCTGGTTATCAGTGGAGGTCTGATAACTATGGTTCCTATATCATGTGCTTTCTTGTGGCTTTCTGCTGCTTTAATATGGTGTTTTTAATGATGTCTTGGGATATTGTTTTTTCTATAACCTGTAGGACAGGTCCAAGGTCATTGTTATGGATGCTGATGGTACTCGTTCCAAAGGAATTGCTAGATCCTTGAGAAAACTCGGGCTCAAGGCAGGTATTTCTGGCCTTCCAAATATTGCATTATCACAAATAGGCCTAAGCAATAAGGAAAACATGAAAATTTTCAGGGGAAGGAAGGGAGAGTAGTTTCATATAAAACCTAATGTTCACTGGTCCGCTGTATTTTCTGAAATTCTATTTCTTATCTCACTAGTAAAGAAACTAGATTGCAACATAAACAAAAATATGAAGTTAAAACTGGCAATAACTTGATATTTAAGGTATTTATTCTAAAAAGGTAAAAATAGCTAACTACATCTAAGGCTATCCAAGTTGAGTGCAGATGTCTGATGTACTTTGTTGGATTCCCCCTTATGTTTTCTCTCATCTAAAATTTGAATGTCATATTCCACGAATAAATGAAGTAACTTAATCTTGTTAAAGTTTACTAACCTTTGCTTTTTGTTAATATAATCATGTTTTTTTTTAATAAGCAATTTGTACTTTTACTGAAAACCAAGATCATTGTTACTAAGTATGTAATTGATTTTCTGGTATTGATTAAATGCTATTGTTTGGGTTTTTACGCTATATTACAGAGACCATACGTTGTCCAAGGTGGCTATCGGGCCTGGGTGAAAGAAGGAGTGCGTATTAAGGAGCTCAAACCTGAGACAGCACTAACTGTATTGAATGAGGTACTTATTAAATGATCTCCTGTATTCTTCTTACCTTCTAAATGTCTTGTAGTGTACAATATTATATTGTGATTTTTATCGTTTAATGTCTATAACTCTATGGACGCCTGCCTTGTGCAATTCCTTGTTTCATTTGTGTTATTTTACTGTTGGTAGTGGATGCTTATGTAATTTGAATATTATACCTTGTTTCATACTATGGTTCTAGATTTCAGATTTTCACTTTACTCTAATGCAAACTTGGATTATTGCAGGAAGCTGAGGCAATCCTGGAAGATATCAATCCTTCTCCCTTGCAAGTTCTTGGGTATGGGGTGGTAAGAATCAGTTTCATTGGACAGTGTCTTACTGATCATAACAAGTAGTTCCATTGTAATCATATGTCAATCATGTTTACGTTTTTCTCTTAGGCTCTCTTTGGATCTTGGAAAAGTTTATGTACGAAGTAAGGTTCAATTTTGTGCGCATAAACTAACTTTTTGTTTCTACTTTTCCCAACTACACCAAGATCCAAAAGGATCTTAAGATCTTTATTTTCATAGTATACCATATCCAAATGGGTTAATGTGCCTATCATAGTTGCGTTTCCTCTATATCATGTACCTAACATCCAAAACAGAAATGTTGAACGTTCAACTTTGAGTGGATCCTGTCATACAAATCCAAAAATGGATGCTTCTGATTGTTTGACAATTCTGTTGTTTCAGATGGTCCATAAATATGCTTTCAATGATTTAATTTCACTTTTTAATGTCCAATAAACTAACATGATTTGGCTGTACCAGTCAATTCTATTTAAATATCGGACTTTTATCCCCTTAAAGAAGTATCTATCTTTATTATTGCCAGATAGAAACATTATCCAAATAGCATGTGAAATAATTTGATTTCTATTCAAATTCAAATATATATTTGATAATACATTTTAATTATTGAATGGACAGGGTTCTGTTGCAGCAGTGTATGCATTACTAGGTGCGTGATTTTCTACTTCTAAACCATTATCTATCTTAAAATGAGGCTTATTTTACAGCATTGTTTATGGAAGTGAACTTGGATGTGTACACTACACAGGTACCAATAGTATTATTTTGGGAGATGGAGTGATTCCTCTACGGATAATTATCTAATGTTTCTTCCCTGTTAATACTCTCTCTTTCTCTCTCTCTCTCTCTGGTTCCTAACCATATGGCTAAGGGTAATTGTTTTGGTTGCAGAGTGGGAGAAGACTCTACAACTCATTGGTATTATCGGCCTAACTCAGGTATCATATCCCCTTTCTTAGGAGGTGCTCTGGCCTAGGTTTTGGTTTTCTGCATTGATACTATAATCGGTTATTATCTATTTAAATTTGAAATGAAGTACCAATATGCTGAAGGTTTTGTTGAAATATCTTTGCACATGTTTTGAAACATTGTGATGAAAACCAATGGTGCAACATCGTCATTTTAACCTGATTTTAGTACAAGGGAGTCTGTCTAAGTGGCTCAAATACTGATGATTCTGCATCGATAAGTTAGAGATGCTTTTAGACTACCATTCTTGTTGCTTATGACCCATGTACAGATGCTAGGTGCCATATTGCATATGATCTGACAGAAGAAAAGATGTATTCTTGATATGCTTTCTAACTTGGTGCACTCTGGTTATCTCTTTTTTCATTTCTCGTTTCATTTCAACGTCACCAGACCATCTATAGGAGGATTGCTTCTTATGAGAAGACTGAAGATTTTAAGCAAGATGTGAGGTAAAGATTATTCACAATTCTCTCTCTCTCTCTCTCTCCTATAAATATATAGGAATTATGAAAACCGAGCTGGTCTTGATGATCTGATGTGTAATTATGGCGTCTTATTTTCCTTGAAGTTTTCGAGTCATTTAGGTGTTTCAGTTCTCTCCTATAAATATATAGGAATTATGAAAACCCAGCTGGTCTTGATGATCTGTTGTGTGATTAACTCATCTTATTTTCCTTGAAGGTTGTTGCTTGCTCCTGTTCAACTTGGGGCTCAGGCAGTTTCAGTGGTAGCAGGAAAATTAGAAACAAACCGAGTTGGACTCCCCACATCACCTTCATCCTTAGATGTTCAGAATCGAGTGTTGCAGGCTGCTGCAAAGCATGAATCTCAGCCATCCGATAATGAAGGAATTCAAGATCCATCTTCTGAATCAATGGCTTCTGCCAATGAAAATGTGGATCTGACTGAAGCATAGAGGTTGCGATTTCTTGCTGTCAGACTCCAATTTGGGAATTTGGGTAAGATATGATGGATGGTTTTAACTTGGGCACACCATGAACCCATTTTTCATTGTATCTGAAGACAACCATTACTTGTAAAAACATTGTGAGTTCTGTACATTCCATTAAGCCAGTGAAGCAAGTTTTATACATTGTTTATATCAATGATTCCACTTATTGACAGCATAGATAAATGGATTAAAGGCAAATTTGGTACTCAAATACGAGAAACCCAATTTTGGTACTCAAACTTTTATTCTACAAGATGTAGAAGCTAAACTTTAATTTTCCACTCAATTTGATGCCCCGCCATTACAACCCGTCAACTTCCGTTTCCATTTGATTCTTTTTTCCACACTTTAATCGAACAAAATAATATTACTAATAATGAAAATTGGAGTGTAACGGTGGAGTTAATAAAAAAATTAACGAAATGGAAATGGAAATGGAAATGGAAATTCCATTTCATCAAAAAAAAAATGAGAAGACATTGAAAATGTGAATGAAATTCGAATCACTGTCTATGATAATCTCAATCTCGTTTCCATTCTTCATTCTCATTCCAAAAATAATAATCCCAACACTAGTTAAGACACTTTCAGGGAATCTTGAAACAATTGACCTTTACATGTATTCACAATCAAGAAAAGAGAAGCTACCAAAACTTTTTTGCAAATACAACCCATTTAGAGGAAGGAAACAGCTTGCAATTATATACAAAGTGAAAATAATTAGTAGTGGCTTGGTTGCATAAGCAGTATGTGTGTCCAGAAGGCAAATTTCCCAGGCCGACCTTTTAAATGGACAGAGATGCATGTACTTGGTGGCCTATTGTCTAGAATTGGAGCAAAATGTGAATTTAAAATCTTAGTTTCAGAGACCTTTGAGTCTTCCCTGAAATCCATCACCTTGCTTCTAAGGACACAGTGTTTAATGTAATTGATGATAGATAAATTGTTTCACTCCTTTTCTGCAATTACCACAAAAACATCCTTCAACGACCACCTTCGTCTCTCACTTTTGCTTGGAGGATTGATCACAGCTCTCTCTGCATTTGCTAGCCGATAACCAATTACAATCTCTCTTCTTTGTCTAGCCCGTAAAATTATTTCATAGAAGCTCAGCTCCTCGCGTTCACGGAGGTAGAGGTCTGCCTGTCTTATCTGCAGTTCGTTTCCCTGATAGAAATCGAGTGTTTTAAGTTAAAGATAAATAACATGGATCACATTCTATAATCATCGAGAACAGTCGGTATTAATCTATTTATGTAAGACGCCAGAATTGTACACAATCTCTCTCTCTCTCTCTAACTCAGCATATAGCACATACCTCTTCTGCAAAGAGCTCTTCCAAAACGGCATTTATTTGGCGATCCTCAGCAACCATGGCTAATGCCATGCTAACAAGCTCATTAGATAGAACATAATCACTGATCTTTGACATGGCCAATAGATTTTTAGTCCTTGGGTCAAGAATTTCACTGATTATGACTGATTTATCTGAAGCCTGTTGCATTTCTCCTATCCAAGATCCTTGAGAGAAGCTTCCTCTGTGACCTTGGCTTCCCATATCTTCTCTACATGGGAGACGCTTAGCCTGTAATAGGCAAAGATCATAGGCTTAGAATTTTTAAGAATATGATGAGGTGACACAAGTTGAATAGAATGATGAACACAAAGAACATATAAGGTACAGATATTTATTGATTGGATCATCAGATCAGCCAAAATGCCAGAACTCTCAACTATCTGAACTCAAGAGAACAGGTTATGTACAGACGCGGACAGGTAAATTCACATGCAAAAGTGACAATAATAGAACATCTTATCACTAAAAAGAAATGATGTATGATAAATACACCAAAAGGTTTGCTTAAAGATTATAAATCAAAGAAAGTACCTGGATATCTCGGATTAACAACAATGTGGCAAGAGATCTGGAATCAGCTTGAACTGCTGAATCCTCTACAGATTCATCAGCCAAAATTAAGATCTACAGAGACCAGCAAATGTATTACTACATACATTCTAAGAAAATTATACAACTTTTGTGAGGACACTATCAAGAATATTCAAAACGATCCATAAAAACCCTGCAAACAGCGTTGTTCCAGAAAAAAGGCACATCAGTAGGTAGTCACATTCATCAGCAAGAACCACCTGATGAGGGGTCTGCTTGATGATGCCAATATAATCTTCAATTTTCAATTATGTAAGAGTTTTCTCCTGCTACTTTGTTACAAATGCTTCAAAAGAAAGAGGCAAAATATAAAGTATCACTCACTGAATGAAAAGATTCCAAGGGAAGGCTTTCCAGGTGACGCCGTATTACAGCATTTCCCTCACGATTAACCAATGTTATATTCACCAACCGAGAGGTATCAAGACCACCATCGATCAACTTCTTGTCCCTCTCACTTTCTAAAACGTCATTGAACATCCAAAGTTCTGAACCTTTTGCTAGAAAGGCATCCAACACCTAAAAGGAATGGATATTTGCCCATAACTGTTTTAATTAAATTGCTTTATCATGAACAAAAATAGATGTAGCAAGTCAAAGTCGGGAGATAATAGATGCATAAGTGAAAATAAAGTAAAATTTGCAGAGGAACACAGCAAAATATTTTTGACATGTCTACCACCACTTTGAATGTGCTGACAACTGCAACGAGTGGAAGCATGATCACATATTCCCTGTAACATTTACCGTAATCATATCCTCCATATCTCGCCGCCAACCACATAAAAGTATCTTTTCTGTATCTTTTGGAACAATAAAGTCTTTGGGTAGATTTCCACTCCAAACCTGCAGCATCCAGGTGAAAAGGGAATTAGGGCTTGAATAGAAAGAACTTACCACAATCATATCATCAATGTCCCTTCTCCATCCACAAAGTAGAATATTCTGTGGCTTTCTTGCTGGTCGGGCAATGTGTATGAATGGTGCTTCTTTGACCTGGATGACCAAATCGATTATACTTTTGTAAGTTTTGAATTTTTGTTATGGCATGCTCTGCTCATTTAAACTCCATGGTAGGCAACATACCAATATGCACCATAGAAGAAACTTGTACAGTTTCCTCTTCTTTAAGATGACACACTAATTATATTTCATTACCTACCTCTCCCGTTATTACTGATTGATGAGTAAGTGTATTTTTATAACCTGATATTATTGGTGAGTATGTGTATTTTTATAACCTGAGTTTTATTTTTATAAATTAGTAAACACTGAGAATCTGATAGCCTAACCAAATAACCTGAAAGTTTTATTTTTATAAATTCTCAGCATTTTTTTTCTGCATATCCATATAGAGCAAACAAAATAGCATCAATTTATGTTCTAAAGGAAAAGGAAAGCACCGTGGGCATTGCATCTGGAGCATAGGTATCATCATCCTCTGCTAATACAAGAACTTCATCACCTTCTTGTAGAACATACGAGTCATCCGGATTCAGAATGATTTTACCAGCATATGATGCAACTTTGACTCCACAAGGAATGGCATCAGGGAAACTGATAAGTACATCCTCAAATTGTAAGCCATCCAACTGTGGCCATCTTTTGATGTAGAACTCGCAATGTTCAAATCCCAGGATATCTTCCCAAATCTGCCATGATCAAGCCAAAATGGGTAATAAGTAACAGGTTTTCCAGACTAATAACCAAGTGAACCCGACAATAGAACTTCATTAATGTACATTACATTATGATACAGACATAGTGGCAGTAGAAGATAGTTTATATTAATAAATAAAAAGTTGGTCAATAATCCAACTTAAATAATAATATAAAGTTACAGGGTTTAGAATAACATCTATGACCTGCGCAAGTCCTGGCTGCCGAGCACACTGAATCATCAAGCGCCCTATTACATCATGAGCAACAACAGTTTCAACAAGATTGCCCCCAACAAGCTTGACAAGTACTTCATTATCAAGATCACTTAGTTCCACCACTATGTGTCCTCTCAGCCCTTCTTTGACTCCAGTGAGACTCAGTACTGTCCTTAATGCACGAGCATCACTCTATATAAAACCCAAAGAAAAAAAAACATGGTCATCATTCTTATCTAGCATGGATGAATGAGCAGTCATGCACATCAATATATACAGACCTGATCAGCATTTCCATCTACGGCTAAGACAATTATTGCACGTGCCTTAGAGACGGACACCTATAGAATTCAAATTAATCAGCAAAACATATGGTTAGGCAGTACTTAACTAGATATATACAGAAAAATGATTTAGGAAAGCGCCATTAATTTTCCAGAAATAAATACAAAATTTTAATGAAAGCTTTATGAGCTTTGGAGTTAGCTCAATAATTCAACGCTTTAATTTGCAAACTAGGCAAGTCCTTTAAAGTTATTTATTGAACTCCCAACAAGATTGATTGATCAACTACAATGGATTTTTTTGGAAGATTAAGCATAATCAAATGGATAAATGGAAACGTGAAAACCATTGTATGTTGAAAGAACCAACGAGTACGCATACTTTTTTTAAATCAGAGAGAATCAGAGGACTTCCACTTCTGCATATCACTGATGTTCCTTTGAAATCAAACTCCATTTTGGCAATGTCAAGCTCCATTTCCTCTTTATCTCGCTCAGCCATCACTACTACAATTCCTCCACCCAAACTTTCGTTGGCTATAGCAAGTTGATTGAGTAGGGACCCCTGAATTCACAGTGACATTATAGTGACCGGAAAACATATGCATCATTAAAATGCCACTTTTCTACACATTAATGATCAACCATGGTTCCTAAAAAAGTTTTGGTATCAACTTGACACAACATCAAGAGGAAAAAATTACAAAACATAACTGGAGCTTGGGCATATTGAATAAGTTGAGAAATCAATATTCTTACCAGCTTATCACTCCAACCAAGAATTAGAGTGTGGTTTCGCTCAACAACCTCACTTCTTCCTTTCCTCAGTGAGTCAAACTTTTCAGAAATAGCATCAGACACAAGTCCAAGCATCATTGCAAAGACGAGCATCCCACCAAAGCTAATGGAAACAGAAACTAGCCTAGGACCAATACCTTCAGAGTTAGCATGATTTCCCGAGTCTGCCACATATGTCCAAGATAACCAAAGACAATCTGCTAAGCTATCGTCTGTCACACCAAAGAGTGCCAATCCCCCAAGACAAATAAGTAAGAGAGTTGCAACTAACAGTGCCAGTGGCTTAGCATAAGAATGGACTGATAAGGACACATCCACCCGATACGCTAGCTGCTTGTTTAGAGAAACTTCTTCAGACAAGTTGTCCGATGATCTTGATCTTGAGACATAGTCAATGTACTTGAAGATAAGAATAGGGACAGACAGAAGTGAGAGAGAAACAGCCAGAGCTAAATTCTTTAAAGTTTTGCTAGAAAAACTGTCACTCTCCTGTTCCATGGAACCTATATCATCTGGAGTATCCATCAAACTGCAAGCTCTTAGCCTAATATTCAGCTTGTGAATCTGATCCTGCAAGCAGAAGTTCACTTCTGTTCCATTTAGCAAGTTCTAAATTGGCAATATATTCAGAGTCATAATAGATAAAATCAACTCAACAAATAACCAAATCGGTCGAGACATTAACCAAACCAGATGCATTAACTCAAATCGGGACCGAAGTTAAAATTCTGACACTCAAAATTCTAATCCATGAATCTCATTACTGAAAATTAGAAAATTGATCAAGATTCATTCTTTTCATCTGGGAATTTCTAAAATTTGATTTTTGGATTCACAGACTTTGCAGAGCTATGAATTAACCTGCAAGCCATCGACTTGGTTGTGCAATGAAAAATTCTTGTGCAGCAGAGAAGTCAAAGCTGTGATTATCATCTGCACAACCAAACGCAAATCACACACCACTCAGCTATCAACAAATTTCCAAAAAAAAAAAAAACTAAAGATACTGAAATATCAGCGAACACACCGCCACCGAAATCGCCATCTGCCACCGGATCCTGAACCCGGACCCGACAATCTTCTTCCGACACGACGCTCTCTCGTCCACAACAGAACCCGACACATTTTGCTTCTCAGACGCTTCGGCGGCCTTCCGCGACGAAACGGCGTCGTTAT
>JAYMSZ010001714.1:0-13598 GCA_036897665.1 Pelargonium citronellum
GCTATTAGCAAGCAAATTGCTAGCAAATAGCGAGCAAACTATTAGTGAGCAAATAGCAAGAAAACAGCGAGCAATTTTTTTTGCTTGCTATTTTTGCTCGCCATTTGCTTGCTATTTGCTCACAATTTGTACACGAAATTTGGCGCCAAAATATTACTCACGTTTTGCTAGCTAATATGCTTGCAAGAAAATTATTTAACTTAAGAATTAAATTGAAAAATATTGTATGATTTTTTTGCTCGCTAATAGCGAGCAAACAGCGAGCAAATAGCGAGCAAATAATTCAAGTGAAAAGTGCATTAATTGTGTTGCTAATTTCTTGCTTGCTTTTTGCTCGCAAGTTGCGAGCAAATTGCGAGCAAATGATTTAGTAACATAAGTAAGTGACATCGTACTAAATCGTTGCTCGCCTTTTGCTTACAATTTGCTTGCAACTAGCGAGCAAATCGCAAGCAAATTAGCGAGCAAAAATTTCAAGTAATAAACATTTTAAGCGAAATGACGTCGTTTTGCTCTTGCTCGCTATTTGCTCACTATTTGCTCGCTAATTAGCAAGCAAATAGCGAGCAAATTATCTTATGTTTTAGTTTTTTTTTGATAGGCAAGCGGTACTCTTTTTATAAAACCCGAAAAGGGAAAAAAAGAAGTACAAAAGTAAGACTAGAATTACAACAGAAAAGCTATTGGGTCTGTGCACCATAGTGAAAAAGGTTTGGAGCATGAGGAGCCTTTTGATGAGCTACTGATGAGGGAGAAGAGGAAGCTCCTGATTTTGAGGAAAATCTCATGAGCGGATTCGATTGATTCTTCGAAAATGAGCTTGTTTCGGGCAAGCCAGATAAACCAGAGAGTCGCGGGGCAGACAGTGTGCCATGTAGAACGAACGACCTTTGGGCCCGAGAGAATTGAGGCCCATTGAAGAAGAAAATGTGAACAATCATTATATAGCACAACTTGAACCTTCCACCAGCTGAAAATGAGATACCAGACTTGGGTTGACTTTAAACAACCCAAGAAAATATGGTTGCAGTCTTCTGGATGTTGGAAACATGATCTGCACAGGTTGTTGGAGAAGGAACTGATTCCTCTCATTTCCAAGAAGCAAAGAGAGGGAACACTAGCAAGGCTTACCAGCCAGGCCAGGCTTTGGATTTTTGGAGGAATTTTTGGTTGCCAAATTATCTTGGAACACAGAAACTGTTGATTGATAGGTGAATACAGAAAATCATAAGCTTTACTTGTCTTGAAGGAGCCTTTGGGATTGTGAGTCCAATTAACCCGATCTGGACGGGTAAGGGCCAGGGAGACGCTACTGAGTAAGGTGAGAAGTGAATTGAGGTTGATTTCTTCCCAAGCTCGCAGACGCCTGCGGAAGTTGAAATCCCAACCGGACATAGAGGACAGTGATCGGACCTGCGCGACTTTTAGTCTTTTGGCTTGGCTTAGAGAGAAAAGCCTGGGGAATTTGAGATGGAGCGGGATGTCTTCCAGCCATACATCTGTCCAGAAAAGGATGGACTGACCATTCCCGATGTTCCATTTTATGCTATGCTGCCCTATGAGATCTGAGAATCCTGGAATGCTTTTGAGGTCTATGAGTTGCTTTACAAACGGAGATGGGGAGTTGGGATTGTGATCATCGAGGTACCAATCTTCTGGGTTCCAGCCGTATTTGGCACAGAGGACCCTCCTCCAAAGAGATTGTTTCTCAGTGGCGAAACGCCACCACCACTTGGCTAGGAGGCTTGTGTTTGCCAGAGCTAGTTGTCTAATACCCGTACCCCCGTGAATCTTCTTTAGCGTGACTTGAGACCATTTGATCTTGTGTAGACCTCTACTATCAGACGAGCCAGCCCAAAGGAACCTCCTCTCAATTGCTACTAGAGATTTCAAGACACCCTTGGGAGCTTTGAAGAGGGACATGTAAAATAGTGGTAGTGAAGATAAAGCTGCACGGATCAAGGTTATACGACCGCCGAAGGAAATATATTTGCTTTTCCATCCTGCTAATCTCTCCTTATATTTCTTGATGATTCCAGACCATGAACTTAGTCGAAAAGGGCTGCATCCCAGGTTGAAACCGAGATAGGGTAGAGGGAGAGAGGTGTATGCGCATCCCAAAATCCTTGCAAGATTTGGCAATCTTTCAGCTGGAATGTTTAGGCCAATGAATCTTGACTTCCCAAAATTAATTTTTAATCCGGAGACCAGCTCAAAACTCTTCAGCGTGGATCGAATATTTTTAACTACTTGGTCAGCATCGTGACCATCAATAAAGAGTATGGTATCGTCCGCAAACTGGAGGTGAGAGATTGAGACGCCTCCAATTTGAATCCCCGAGAATTTGTTCAGGTGTTCGGCTTTCAGCAGGAGGAGGTGAAGCGCTTCGGCTATGATGATGAAGAGAAATGGGGACAGTGGACATCCCTGTTTAACGCCCCGTGTAGCCTTGAAATCTTGAGAGGGAGAACCATTGATGAGCACCGATATATGGGAGTCGAGACATCTTTTTACCCAGGTCCGAAAACTTGAACCAAATCCCATTGAGTTCAAACAGTAATCCAGAAAATCCCAATCTACTTTATCGAATGCTTGTTGGAAGTCCAATTTGATAATTAGGGCCGGTTTTTTGCTTCTTTTCACTGAATGAATAACTTCTCCAGCAATGAGAATATTGTCCAGCATTTGACGACCACTAACGAATGCGCTCTGCTCGTCACTTATCAGTTCACCAATCACAGCCTTTAGTCGGGAAGCGAGTAGTTTGCTGATAACTTTGTAAGGCCCAGAAACTAAACTGATCGGGCGATAATCTGAGAGTCCTTGTGGGGACTCGCATTTGGGGATAAGTGGGAGGAGGGCCGAGTTGATACCTTTGCCTAGAGCTCCAGTTGCATGGAAACTCTGCACAAAAGAAATTAGGTCGGCCTTAATGGTGTTCCAGCAATATTGGAAGAAGTGCATTGTATAGCCGTCCGGGCCGGGGGCTTTTGATCCATCACATTTAAACACTGCTGCTTTGATTTCATCCAATCCAAAAGGCTTTTCCAGGATAGTTTTATCTGTAAGATTGAGTACTTTGAATTGAAAGCCATGGAGATAGGGGCGCCGAAAAGACTGCGCTGATAGTCTTTCTTTGAAGAAATTCCTGGCTACTGCTTTGACAGTCTCCGGAGAAGAAATCCATCTACCATCTATAAGAAGACCTGGTATAAAGTTCTTGGTTTTCCGGACTGTTACACAACGATGGAAGAAAGCGGAGTTGCGGTCTCCTTCGGTTAACCATTTGAACCGAGCTTTTTGTTTCCAAAATGCAGCTAGCTCTTTTGATTTTGTGATTAGGTTTGCATACAGGAGGCCCTTGTTGCAGAGTTCCTGACTCGACAGTGGCTTTGTCTCACTGATGAGGTCGAGTTTGTCCAGTTGATCTTCAAGAGAAGCCACATGAGTGTCTAAATGACCGAAAACTTCTGAGTTCCATGAGCGGAGAGAGTTTTTTAGGAGATGCAGCTTTTTCCAAAACCTGTAGCATGGCTGGCCCTGAACATCAAAGGAGTTCCATGTTGAGTCCACCATATCTCGAAACAGTTCATGGCTGGTTCATCCGTTGAAAAATTTGAAAGGCTTTGCTCCCCAGTTTGTAGTTTCGACTGACAAAGATACCGGACAATGATCGGAGCACCTTCGCGGCAGCCCCCGCTGCATGAGAGAACCATTCGGAGAAGGCCAATTATCAGAGATCAGAAACCTGTCAATCCTGCTAGCAACCGAGCCCGAGCCATACCAAGTGTATTTTCTTCCGTGAAGTGGGAGGTTGAGTAGACTTGCACGAGTAATGAAATTATTGAACTTGTTTGAGCCTACAGATGGATTCACAGCGCTTGACTTTTCCGAGGGGGAACATATAGTGTTGAAGTCCCCAGCAATGATGGAAGGGAGACCCGAGTTTATTATCACAACAAGAAGTTTCTCCCAGAGAGCAGATTTTTCTCTGGTTGGAATTGGTGCATACACATTTATTAGTAAGCAATCTATGTTGAAAACTGACCAGTGTCCTGTCAGAGCGATGAGGTTGGGGTCGATGATTGACGAGTGTAGGGTGAAAGTAGTAGAATCCCAGAGACAAATGAGTCCCCCCGATCTACCAGACGATGGTGAGAAGACGAATCTGGTTGAATCTTGAGGCCATATTGCTCGAACATCAATAAGGGAAAATGACTGAACTTTGCTTTCTTGTATGAAGGTTATGTTTGGCTTGACTTTCTGAATGAGTGTACGAATGCTTCTCTTCTTGTGATGAGCAGAACAGCCCCGAACATTCCAGGAGAGGAGGCTCATTTCTCTCTGGCGACCAGGAGCGTAGGGGATTAGAGTTTTTGTTGATCAGCTTCTAAAAAGAGAAGCTGTTCAACTAATTCTTCTTGAGGACCACTTGCACGTACACCGAGCTCCTCACAGAAAGACCAGAGGTCAGATGCAATTTTGGTGGGAGACAATGTCGTTTCGGTTAGTGGGCGTCGTTTGGAGTTGTGTTGTAAATCTCTAGGCTTTTTCCGAGTGGCCTTGGGTTTTGGGAGGGTGCGTGCGGTACGTGGAATGGGATGGCCAGATATTGTAGAAACCGAGGAGGTAGTGGTGGCAGGAAGTTTTTGAGCAGTGTGATTTTCTTGGGAGTTTTGGTTCTCTTTATTGAATGCGGTGTTGACAATAACTGATGGCGTTGGGTTTTGTATTGGATCACTAGACGAGGCGAATTTGTCGGCCATGTTGTCTGGGTTGGAGTGAATGGAATTATGAGTGGGGTGTGGGTCCAGCGGTGAAGACTGACTGATGGAGTGCTGAGTGAGATTTGCGGTCTTTGGCGGCGATGGAGTAGACCCCATGCCGGAGTTAGTCGGTGCAGGAGAAAATGGCTCCGTGAACGGGCCACGTGGGGAGGTCATACCCGGCGAGGCAGATGGGCTAGACGACGGAGTCGACAATGGCGAGGAGAGATCTTCTTGAGTTACTGGAAAATATGGGATTTCTATGGGAATGGATTCCATGACCAGAACCTCGAATTTTGCACTGCCATCAAAGATTGAGATTTCCTGAGTAATCGGTTTCAGGAGTTTGGAGTGAATGAGAATCTGGGCTTTTTCCAAACAAGATCCATCTAGGCTGTATGGATTTGTCAGGATGTGATCGCCGAAGATCTTTGATATGTTGAGGAACGTGTTTTGGTTCCAAAGGTGTATGGGCAAGCCCGTGATTGAGAGCCAAGTGAATCGTCCTCCACTGCGATGGTACTGGGGTCCATACTTGAACTCGATGAACCATTGTGATAGCCAGCTCCAATTTGACTCTTCCATTGCCAATAACATTTCTTCATCAGGGAAGGACAGAAGGAATGTTCTGGGCCCAAGGGTATGGATGGCTAGGTCGATTACTCCCTCGGAATTGAAAGTTGCTTTGAGGATATCTGTTGGGATGTTGCTACGAGCGACGGCCAATACACTCCACTGGAGTTTGCTTAAGAGAGTATTATTTGTGGCTCCTGAGCATTGAAATTTGTTGACAGTGTGGATAGTCCGAGCCCTTCCGGTTTCCTGGATGGGTGCTGGCCTCTGAGCATTTGACGACCATGGTTTTTTTGCTGGTGACACTGAGATCCTTTCTTCAAAGATGCTGGTGTTGTCAAGGATGTAGATTAATCTCTGGGCGTCCCTTGGACTGAGCAGTTCAACAAAACCAAACTTCCTTCCTCGCGCGGCGATACCCGCTGTGGGTACATGGCAATTGAGCACCTGGGTGTGTCTTGAAAAGATTCTGCGCAGCCATGTAGTGTGCATACTTGGTGGTAGATTTCCGACGTGGAGTGTTGCATGTGAGGGTAGGGGGAAAGATTTAATTTTGTATGTGGCCGGCTGTGAAGGCTGAAGGGGGTGGGTAAGGTTCCTGGATGAGGTGTGGTTTCTGGGTGGCTGATTCGCCGGCCCCCGGCGATGATTCATGGTTTAGTACAATAAGAACCTTCTAAATATATATTCAGTTAACTTGCATCATGTTTATCAAGAAATCCTAATAACGATATGGGAAGACTATAATTCCTGGTATTAGTCTACATGGAAATTTGTAGTGGTATTGCTCGTAATTAGAATTCACATATGTCAGTAAGACTGTAAGTGGAGTATTGTGGAGACTAGGTTTACAAGGTTGGTCATTGTCTCCGCCCATGTACACACATGATCCTACAAAACAAGACTTTTCTCGACTGAAGTCATATGATGCGTAAGCTTGATCTTGATGATGAGTTGATACTCTTAACACCGAATGTAGTAAACGTGAACATACTTATTGTTTTTCTCCCTGTTTACAGTAAGGACTATGTGTTATCTATTTTTCTGCTACGTGTCTCACTTATGTGTTTCTCTAATGAGCTTAACTCTTAGGCTCACACTAGTTCTCTCCTAAGGTGTGATATTTCGTAATGGGTTTTAGGAGGTAAAGCTCATATTTTCGTTTTTGTCCTCTCCTGAATGAAAAATGTTTTGAGATGCTGACGTTTTCTGTGAATGGATGCAAGTCCTATAAATGTCTCGGGGAGATAGGGTTTTATTCAGAATTGAGGTGTGTCATCCTAGCACATACGTACATATATACATATACACTCACATATATTAGGAATAATTTTAATTGATATAGGTACAAATGTGTGACATCACTCAGTTGTAAGAAATGACATAATCTCGAATCATATTTGTGATTATTAAACACTAGAAAGTAGTAATGGTATTATTGTTGGGAATGGATAGAAGGGTGGATTTCATGATAGAATTGGGACAAAAGAAGCAAACATGAGAGGAGAGGATGGCCATTGGAGCTCTCTCATAATAATACACTAACAGTACTCTCCTCTTACCTTTGTCTGGCTCTATATTTCATAATATATGTAATCCCTACAAGTGCAGAGCTGCCCCTTTTAGCTTTGTAGGTAAAGCCCACTACAATATAATGAATATATATACACAATACACTTATACATATTAACTCCAAATATTATACTAATCCCATTATTTTGAGAGAAAAAAAGGTTGGGATTTTGTTTCTTTGATGCTCCTCCAAAGTGACCTGAGTGCCTATTTTCATCTATACAACTGACAACAGAAAAAGGCTTCTACACACACGTAGCATTGATTAAGAGTGGCATGATTATCTATATATACATGTGCATAGTAAAACTATAGTAGAAAATGCACAAACATTTAAAGCTAGAAGTTAATTTAATTGTTTTAAACATAAGCGTACAACACTAACTATATTCACCAACGCTCATCAAACTAAGTGATTTAAAGAGGTTGAATCTCCTCGAGTGTTTTAAATTCGAGCATCATCATGATATTGATGTCACATATAAAAAGAATACGCCAACTTAATTAATATTTTTGGTTGAAATCTTTAAAACTCAGTATGAGCATGAAAAGTGTAGTTAGTGGTGATGTAAAAATAAGAATATATCTAAAAGGAATTGCACATGGAGCATACTGAGGTGTGCATTAGAGTTTGTAGCAGAAAGAGAGAGAGAGATTTGGGAAATGGTGATGATATGGATGGGCCTCTTGACCAAATAATGCCTTCTTCCTTTTCAAGCCATAAACTTTTGCTTTTTAGTTTGTATTATGTTAAAAAATATATATATATGTTATAATTTGGTTTCCCATTGTTGTGCTAGTTTGATGCACACATAAAGCATAAATAAACAAATGATTTAAGCAAGTCCAACACATAAATTGATGCATTGTGTTCAAGTAATGGTTAATGAGGCCTTGGGAGTGGGTTCTATATTGCATATGTGTCCAAAGGGAAGAAGTGACAGACAACAAGATTCTTAGTAAAAAAACTGTGTATAACATGACCAGGTGAGTGAGGTGACAAAAACATTGCAAAATAGTATATAGATTGATATGTGTGAGATTTGTGTGTGAGTGAGACAAAGATTATTAATTTTTATCCATCTCTCAAGGCTCAAACAGTGTGGTTTTCAAAGGCAAAAGAAATAAAAATGAGAAAGTTCCCTTCCTGTTTCCTCTTGTTTGCTTGTCACATGGAGAGATGCTTATTTAAAGCATTGGTAGTTGAAGCTGTCTTCAAATTATTATACATTGGTGCTTTACTAAAATTAAATTAACTTGCTTCTCTACCTTTTGATCATCACAATTCATGCTTTTTTGTGAGGAATTATACTTTACTGTATTAAGGGCATACAAACAATTACACAACTACAACATAAACTCTCTGTTTTTATGACATATCATTTCTCTTACTAAGCAAAGCAAGTTTTTGAATTTGTATTGGATAAAGACAAGAAAAACATGCTTCCTTTTATTTGTGAGTGGGTCTCATTCAAATTATTTCAGCTACTACAAATTTCATTTGATTACAATCCCCAAAGCAAGTAAGTTGTTAGAGAATTTAAAAGCCAACAACGGTACAATTTGAAATTGATGTTTGTAGAGTTTGAATTGGTAAATTTTGAGATGCAAAGTGGTTAGATAAGAACGTTACACTTGAAAAACCAAATCAGTGGAGATTGGGAAATAAAGTGGGTGTTGGTGTTGCTATGACAATTTTGTGTGTTTTTTCTTTTCAACATAAAAAAAAAAAAAAAAAAAAAAGTAGATATAGTGCAATACGATGAGATGACTTAGTTGTAAAGGAAAAGGACAAGCAATTGTATAGCAATTGACATTTGTTTGTTTTCAATATATTGCACTGCAGCTGGCTTCACACACACGATTGAGTTCAGTCAGTCTAGTAAAGAGAACCATCAAAGTCTATAAAGTGGAGCATGCTAATGGCTACTTTATTCCATATCTTACTTTTCTACTCTCTTTTGTCACCTATTGTTCACATAATCACAATTTATAAACACAACACAATTGTTGGGATGACATATAGCAAATTCATCAAACAATCCCAGAATTGGAACCAACTTTTTACTTCTCGTAATGATAATTTTATGAGCACAATTACAGGAATTGGAACCAAAAACTTGGATGTTTAAACTACCAAGTCTCTATCATTTCAGTCCATCAACCAGTTTCATAGCAGATAGTTTCAAGGAATACCAGATTACTTACTGCAAAGGAAATATTCATGGAACTGTGCACATATTGCATTTAGTATGTAACTGGTAGCCCCAAATCCTAGAGTCATACAACCATATATTCGGAAAAGGAAGAATTAACAAAATGTAACAGACAACCCAGACAAAAAGATATCATAAACTCGAGTCCTTCAATTGAGATCAACACAGCAGCATCCACTATCACTCTAGTGCCCATACTTCTGAAACTCCCATTCGCTGTTATCTGTGGGAGAAAAAAGACTATCACATATGAAAGAAAGTTCATGCCAGGAAATAGCAATGAGCGTCGGCCAAAATGGAACATACCCAATGGACAGACTTGGCGGGTTTTGAGCCATCGGCTGATGCAGTGGAAGTGAAATGCATGATTACAAACACCTACAAATATAAAACAAGCTCACCTCAGATATATATTATTATTGCTAATTTATTATGTGTAATGACAATCAACATAGTAATCTATTATTGCAACATGCAATTTATAAAATGAGAAAGTGACTCAACCCAGAAAAGGTAACATGCAAATTAGACACTCAATTTGTGGTTCCAATTCATGTGTTGAAAATGAATGTTTTGAATGGCAACATTTACAAGTGTTAGTATAGGCACAAAAAGTCTATAAATGCCACACAGATACAAGAAAACACATGGATGCATGCCAGAGATCAAACAATACTCAAAAAACTATGAATAAGGAGTGTTCATATTCCAGTCCAGATCGGATTTTAAACCCGAAGAATCACATCCAGTCCAGACCGGAATTATGATTATTTTTACTTTATACTCTTACAATATGTATTTAATTTTTTTTATTAGTTTTCGGACAATCCACTCATCAAATTCGCTCAATTACATTTGTAATGTTTGTTCCTAATTTTTTTCTTTATAAAGTAATTGTTAAATTTTTTTACTAAATTCAGTCCAACCAGTCTGGTCCCGTGCAAGTGTGCAACTTTGGTCCGGCTCAGTCTTGACCAGCCAAACACCACTACTAACAACATAATTAAGGCAATTAGCATTTGACAACATCCTGTCAATGTAATAAATACAAATATATTATATTACATATATGTATAATTGCTGACATAAGATTAAGCTATCCACTTGATGTGCTACTTGTAGAAGATTAAGCTATCCTCTTGATGTGCTACTTGTAGATGTTACTTCTCCGACCCAGAATCTCACACACCCAGTTATTGTAATAACTAACACCTCCAGGGATCATCATGTAGTTATATAATTTAACATCAAAATTTGAATAAAGATGTCTACTATTTTGGGTTATTAAGGTGGTACATGCTACTGTGTACTTTAATAAGTTTAACTAACATTTTAATCCTAACATATACTGGAAAAGGAACTTTGAAGGAACTCGTTCTGTATCATTCTAAAAAACTGTATAATTACTAACATTAAACCCCTGTTATTATGCTAGAAGAATGGGGGTTCTAATACCACTATCCAAACATATTTTATCTAAACACCAAAGCGAGCTACAAAGCATGTCAAAGAAATATCTTATTGAATTAACTTAGTTAAACCCTTAATCTAACCTATCATCATGTATAACTGTTAAACACTGATCAAACCTATTCACCCCCTAAACACAGATATCATACTTAGTGCCCTTCAACTCAACAGGCTACTGAATGGTAATTCACATTAAGACGTACAAACAAAACATATCATGCCTCAAAATCTAAATGGAGGAGAACGAACTTGTGTAGAGAGATCAGATTGACCAACATTACATGTCTCACTTTTAAAGTGGTTCAAAATAGCAGCTATATCAGGTTCTATTGTTATATTTCCTCTACTGTGTTCTGTAGATAACTACGTAGTAATTGCCAACTTCTACGGGGCAACTGATAAATTAGAGCGTCCACAATGAGAGATAATAAGAGTACAATATCATAGAAAAATAGCACATTACACTCTTATTATCCAATGCGTGGGTGTAATGGGCTTTATGCACCTAAGGACATCTCCAATGGTTTATCCTCTAAAGAGATAATAGCATGGATCCACAAATGTCACATCATCATATTACTTCTATAATACCTATTTTTACAGTCGTTTATACTCTTTAGGTATAATAAGATGAACCCACAATTATCTTTTTCATATTAACTTATTATTATTTTCATATTATTAAATGTATTGTTATTTTACTGGAATAAACTTTGATAAGTTTAAAACGTAATCATTCTATTATGTATTTAGTATATATTACATGCATAATATGTATTATGCTCACAGGATAGTAACAATGGGTGTAAAGCACCACTTTTGAGGTTATTACACTCACTTTACACACCATTGCGGATGGTCTTATATATATTTTTTACATTATAGAATGATTGCACATGACATTTGTCAATTGTCAATGTCAATTGTGTTCTTAAAAATGTATTTAATAATATTATAATAATGATTGTGGGTCCATGATATTATTCTTTAAAATATAAGAGCATTAGCATCAAAGAAACTCAAATCGAGTCCCTATTTATAATATTTTATTTTTTTTGGTTTGTCACATAAGCAAAAGTTTTCAACAATATCAATTTCTACATTGATGGGACTCAAATTGAGTCCCAAATTATATTATGAGAAATTTTGTCTTCATACGGTATTATATTATTGGCTAATACATTTAAAAATAGGAGTAATGATTAAGGTTCAAGGACCTCTTAAGAAGGGCCCAAACCTCTTAGAGGTTTCTCTACATCAAAGGTCCAAATACTTTTTGACAACCCGTTTGTGGTCCCAATGCAATGGGGACCATCAATGTGGATGCTCTAAACCATCGTAGTAAGAGCATCCACAATGAAGGTCCCCATTGCATTGGGACCACAAATGGGTTCTCAAAAATCATTGGGACCTTTGATGGAGAGACCCTCTTAAGAGGTCCTTGGAATGTATTAACCAATTATTTGATACCATGTAGCACATAGAAACAGAATTCTTCCAAAAATAATCAATATAATTTGGGACTCAATTTGAGTCCCATCAATGGAGAAATTAATCTTGATTAGGACTTTGTCTTATGTGTCACACCAAAAAATTAAAATATAACAAGGAGGGACTCAATTTGAGGCCCTTTGATGCTCTAATGAGAATAATAAAGAGTAATGAGATGATGTGACAGTTGTAGGTCCATCCTATTACACTTTTGCGGTGCAAATCATTGTGGATGCTCTTAGATACCAATGAAAATTTACGAAGACTAGCAATTACATATCTAAACGCTTGAATGACCAAAGGAAATTTAGATTAAATTTCAGTGAGCATATAAAATCACTTCTTTACCGAAGTTTTCCAGAATGAACAACTATTCACAAGGGATTGATTAAACAGCAAGCAAAACAAGTAATACCTCCTAAATCTCTAATATTGGGTATTAGATCTCATCAAGTATAGACTATAGAACAAAGATGCATATCAATTCGTACATACAAGTTAAACAGCAAACAAAACATGTAATAACTCCTAAATCTCGATATTTTTTAACACAGAAAGGAACATAGTCCATAGTCAAAGGAAAAGGAAAAGAATAAGGAAAAACTAGTTCTTTATCCTACTTTTACAGTTCATTCAATTTCCCTGAAAGACACTTCACATAGAGGAACAATACAGGAAAGTAGACATATAGTAGTGAGCTTCAAGTCTTTCCAAATGTGATTTCAGTATCAAAAACTAAAATCTGCTTGACAATGAGTAATGAGTATCACAACAAACACTCTACACCCACTCCAGAAAGCCCATGTTCACAAAATCAGTTTAATAAAAAAAAACAAATTTTATCCACATTCACAACATAATATCAACTCCATCAAATGATCAATGCTCTTCGCTCAGTCACTTGACTGCAGCTAATTACAACTTATCCTCTCACAGCCACCCTTTATTCAATTTTAAAGAACAAAACCTACTATAAACAGATAAGTAAAGCACAGACCCAAAACAAACTTAAATAAGAGTTTTAGCCTTTAGGATAGAAAAAACATACCCCAAGCAACAGTACACTCCTCGCTGGTGGCACTAGCTTGATTAGCCTGGCACTCAATGCCTAAACAATTGAGATACAACGATATAAGCATACAAAATTAGAAAATTGAAAACCATAACACAGAAATTTCAAAATTCCGATAAAAAAAATAAAGCAACTAGATGAGATCAGATCACGAGAAATAAAACTCACATAGGTCCATGATGTGATTTCGGCAAATCGCACAGTTATCAACAACAATATCTGCACATAAACATCAAACTCAAGAGACTGGAAGCACACGCATAAACAGAAGAACGCAAATACACATAACTAGGAAAAACAGATAGTTAAAGAGGAAAAATTAGGGTTTAGGAAGTGGTACCCCAGGCCCAGAGAGCGACAGCATTCCACTTTTTGATCTCAAATCGCTTAGGCTTCTTAGAGGAGGAAGGACCGGCGCTGCTGGGTGCCTCGGCGGCG
>JAYMSZ010001715.1:0-13595 GCA_036897665.1 Pelargonium citronellum
ATCAGCAGTAGGTTTATTTTATATTACAATGCTACGTTTAATATTTTGTATTTATGTTTCAATTATTAGATTGTAATGGTACTATTAATATATATTATATTTTAATTCACGTTAATTAGTAGTTCAATCGGTTTAATTGTAGCGTTTTAAAATAAAAAATCCAGGCCAAAAACGGTGCAAAACAGGGACAAAACGTCATGAAACAAAGTCAAATATCCTTACAAATCGGGCAAAAAACGCCATAAAACCGGGTCAAAATCGCCTCACATCCGGGTTAAAATTGATACAAAATCGAGACAAATACGCCATTAAACCGTGTCAAAAATGCTTCAAATCCGGGTCAAAATCACCTCAAATATGGGTCAAAATTGCTACAAAAATTGTTCAAATTCGGGTCAAATACGCCATCACCCATCGCTGATTTCCGACGTCCTTCCATCGCAGAAGGCTGATAATCAACGACCCTCACTTTAGCAACGAAACCAAATCTATCGTTGATCCATCGCTGATTGCAATTAGCGACGGAATTTAGCTTATCAACGACGAAATTTTTTGTAGCTAATAAGCCAAATTCTTGTAGTGAGGGGGGGGGGTGTTGTAGAAAATATCCATAATAACATAGTTGATGATGAACAAGTAGGTAAATGATTATCATGTTGATACTGACAATTCGTCTGAAAAACATGACGAGGTTATTCCAGAGCCAGTTGATGAACCACTAGCTAGAAGATCAACTACACAAAGACGTCCTAATAGTTACTATTCTCCTTATGAGTGTGCATTACTCTTTGTAGGGTGAAGAACCATAAAGCTATGATGAAGTTCAAACTCATCAGGTTAAAAAGAAATGGTTGGTAGTTATGCAAGATGAGATGAAGTCTCTCAAGGATAACAACACGTATGACTTGGTGAAGCTACCTAAGGGTAAGAGAGCACTTGAGAACAAGTGGATATTCAGGTTAAAAACTAAAGAGCATACATCGCAGCCAAGGTACAAGGCAAGATTAATTGTGAAATGATTCCGTCAAAAAAGATGAGTGAAAATGTCTTATGTTAGAGTTGTTATGAGGTTAGCAGGTTTCATGAATTTAGAAGTTGAGCAACTTGATGTGAAAACTGCATTTCTCTATAGTGATTTGGAAGAAGAGATATACATGAACCAACCTGAATTGTTCAGAGTCAAAGGCAAATAAGATATTGTTTGTAAGTTGAAGAAGAGTTTGTATGGTCTCATACAGGCTCCTCGACAATGGTACAAAAAGTTTGACTCTTTTATGGTGAAGCATGGATATGAAAGAACAACTTCAGACCACTGTGTGTTTGTCAAGAAATTTTCTGATGATGATTTTATCATTCAACTATTGTATGTGGATGATATTTTGATTGTTGTTTGGGATGTCAGTAAGATAAACAATTTGAAGAAAGAGCTAAGTAAATCTTTTGCTATTAAAGATTTGAGACTAGCCAAACAAATTGGTATTATATCTTCGGAGACAGGAAAAATGGCAAGTTGTGGCTGTCTCAGGAACGGTATATTGAGAAGGTATTTGTCAGGTTCAACATGAGCAAGGCAAAACCTGTTAGCTATGCACTTGCTAATCATTTCAAGCCCAGTTCAAAGCAGTGTTCTACAAGTGAGAAAGACAAAGAAGAGATGAAGAAGGTTCCTTATTCTTCAGCAGTTGGCAGTTTGATGTATGTCATGGTTTGCACTATGTCGGATATTGCTTATGCAGTTGGAGTTGTCAACACATTTCTTGCCAATCCGGAAAAATAGCATTGAGAAGCAGTGAGATGGGTACTCAGGTATCTCAGGAAAACTTCGAAATAGATGTTATGTTTTGGTAATGGTAAGCATGTATTGGATGGATAGACCGATGCAGACATTGCAGATGATATTGATTCTCGTAAGTCTGCTTCATGGTATATGATGATTTTTGCCGGAGCAGCAGTTTCTTGACAATCCATATTGCAAAAATGTGTTGCATTATCTACCACTGATGTTGAGTATATTTTCATCTCATAAGTTAGCAAAGAGCTTTTGTGGATGAAGAAATTTCTCGAAGAGCTTGGTTTTAAGCAAGAGAAATATGTGTTGTATTGTGATAGTCAGAGCGCTATCCATCTCATCAAGAACTCTATATTTCACTCTCGGTTCAAACACATTAATGTGAGGTATCATTGGATTCGGGGAGTTTTGGAAGCTAAGTTGCTGAACATTGAGAAAATCCATAATAACGAGAATGGATCGGATATGATGACCAAACCTCTACCAAATGACAAGCTTCACGTGTGTAGACAGAAAGTTGGCTTGGTGGAGTTCCCCATTTAAATATGGAAGGGAGATTGTTTAAATTTACCTTATTTAATGGGGGAAATTGACTTACTTTGCCTATGGGGAAAAAATGGTACTTTCATGGGAATCATCTCTTAAATGAGATAGGGAGAGCTGCTGGACATTCACATGCAGCAAGCACAAAACTAGAAAATAGAGAAAGTGAAGAACAAGAAGAAAAGAAGATGGTTAACGATTCGATTGGGCAAACTAGATCCGTCTTGGCTAAAATTTCAGTATGTCACTCACGGGTTCATCCTCTACAAATTGATTTGATCAACTTGGTGAGATCCTTCTAATTTATGAGTTCTAGCCTAATCGGTTGATGATATGTTGATTATCCAAGTTTATACTTGATGTTTGTAACCCCTAGTTGATCCGGAGAAGACTCGTTGTATACCCATTATTTACTATGGTGGAGATTGGTAGTGGAATTTGGTCTCGTGTTATTGTGGTTGTTTCCATTGCTTGTTTTACTATTCGTATCCGCATAGCTTCATATTGCTTAGAACAAATTTTGGAAAAAGAATAGTTATTCCGTTGCATGAATCCTGACGATTTGATTTCGGTTGTGTTGAGAGACTGCGAGTTAATTTGAGACTGAATAGGCTGTCAGGTTAATTTGAACCTGAGTGTCAGCTATCATTGTGTTGCTCTCTTTTCCCCAACATTCCCTCCTATGTTTTTTTAACTATGGATCTCCCACTTTTGAATTAACCATTAGTCAAGGCATCAATATCTATTCATTTTTATCCTAGTTGTATATATAAGCTCTTCATGTACTTGTATCCAAAGCCATTGCACTTGGAAAATCAAAGGTATCAAGGTTGGTCATGATTTTATCATATCACATCTTCTGTTTGGTAACAATACAATCCTATTTGTGGGCTCTGGAGGCAATCAATTATCAAAAACCTTCTCTAGTTCTTTGAAGATGCCTCTGGTCTTAGGGTCAATTTCAGCAAGTAAACTGTAATCTACCTAGGTTCTTATACTTAAACATCTTTAACCATGGACGTACAATTCACTGGATTTTCAAGTTGGATCAATCTCTATTTATTATTTTGGATTTTCTCTTAGGTCAAACCCAAAGAAGAAGAGCACTTGGCAAGACATTTTGGGCAAATCCAACAAACAATTTGGTTTCTTGAAATTGTAAGGACCTATCATTTGAGGGTAGAATTGTGCTCATATTTTAAAACTAAACAATTTCAAAAAGAGATGGACAAAACAAAACTTTGAATATGAGAATACATACAACAATCTCCATCAAACCAAGACATGTTGAGCTAATTAAGTGGTTAAAACACATTGAATTTCCTCTGAGCTCTCAAGGAACCAAGACATGTCGACGGTATGGGATGAGATTTGTGGGGTGGGGTTTAGGGTGACGCTCTCTTTGGGGAGTTAGAAAGATTGTTACTCTGAGTATGATGTCCCGTTAATGGTCAATGTATGACAACATTACAATTTTTAATCTTTTTCCATTTTGTGTTTTAAAATCTGGATTATAAATCATCATTTTTAAGCTATAAAACTTCATTAGTTTTCAAAATTGAACTCATATTCTTGTTCCTCTTGAAAAAACACTTGAAATATTGGACGCTCCCTTAGGGTGACGCTCCCTTAGGCTAAGCCATCAATGAGAAGATGACACCTCATTAAAAATATTGGATCCGGACGGGTCGCTTCGCTCCCACCAATTCACTTGGATGGGTATGAGTGAAATTAAATAAGGGTGACGCTCCCTTAGGCTAAGCCAGATTTCTTATTCTCTTAAACTTATTCCTTTATTTATTATAATTTTGTGATTTCGGTAAACTTATTAAGATCATTCCTTTAATCAATATAATTGACTATTAGCTAGACATGATTCCTATTTCTTGGTCATTAATTAAAATTTAAAATTGTCCATTTTATCACGATTGACCACTTCTTTTTTATGGTAACTGTGTTAATTTTATTTAAAGCATCTCGGTTATATAGGAATCGGACGGGTGGAAATGCCAATACTTGCCTACCCAACTCAAAGGACCTAATACCGTACCTACCGACCTAGCCAAATCGTGAGCAACCCAGTTAATAAAACAAAACTCGATATTAGAAATTAAACCCGAGGAGAGGTCTTATTTTTGGAGACATTATGTCTCTGTCATCTCGATTTTCTAATATCACGGTTGACCTTTAAAGGTTCAAAGTTTTTTTAAGTAACTAGTTTTTATCCCCGTGCGTTGCACAGGTAACAATTATATTTGTATAATAATAATGTATTTATATTTAATTTGCTTATTTTTTGTTAAATTACTAAAAACACTAATTTTACATACGATGATTAATATTTAAGAATAAAAAACAATGTAAATGAAAACATCAGAAAATGCATGTCACATTCTTCTATTACATTTATACATAAATATAAATTGAAATATAAATAAAATCAACAAAATATTAAAGAGAAAATTATCTAATTAATCAAATTATACACAATATAGTATGATTATTTGCATACATTTAATAAATTAAAATACAAATATCAAAATATTTACAAATATTGTAACACCTCTCATTGATTAATATTTAAATATAAAAAGATAAAAAGATAAAAAATAGTACAAACGAATACTACAATACATACCTGCGTGAGTTTCTTCTCATACGTTTTTACAATGTTAGAGCCTAGAAGCGTAAATCAATATTTATAGATTTTGATTAGGGATTTCATATTTATTAACGTGTACCTTTTATACAATTTCTATTTTTATGCATAATCATTTATTTTCTATTTTATAACGTTACCTTTTTTTTTTTTACATTTTACTTGTATGTTGTATTAGAATTATTTTTTTTCCTATTTACAATTTTATTTATAAATTTTGAAATGAGTTTATTCATAATTATGAAAAAATTTGTGTCAAAATTAAAAATGTGATGAGGTGGCGCTTTATATGCATTATAACCTTTTTTATTTATCCCACTTTTATAGTATGTATAGATGTTTTCTGTTTAGTTTCTTAGTCAAAGTTATCATATTTCTTAGGATTTTGATGGAGACATGTGTGCAGATCATGAATTTGATCATAGAGTATTTTTTGTTATCCCGCCGGAAAGAGAGGTTCCAGAGTGCCTTCGTGAGCGGTAGACAGATTTTGGACAACATCCTTGTGGCCAGGGAAATCATTCATACCACAAAGAGAAGTCGAAGCCCATATCTAATCATAAAATCGGATTTTCAACAGGCTTTCGATATGGTGGACGAAATTTCTTAGACTTTTTTCTCTCCTCCATGGGAGTGGGTTTAAAGTTTTGTATGTGCGTTCGAAGCTGCCTCAATTCTTTCATCTCGGTCCTAATAAACGGCTCCCCCTCTCGAAATTTCAAAGCCTCACGGGGCGTGAAGCAGGGCTACCCGCTTTCACCACTCTTACTCATTATAGTCGCTGAAATCTTGCACCTCTTGCTGGAAAGAGCAGAATCACATAACAGATTTGTAGGTATCAAGCTCGGCGGTATCTCAGTGTCCCACCTTCAATTTGTTGACGATACCATTTTATTCGTCGATGCAGCAAATCCAGTCAAAGAAGTTTCGAATATTAGATCAGTCCTCAAATTTTTTGAGCTTGTTTCTGGGTTGAAGATTAACTATTCAATATCAAGGCTAGATGGGATAAATATGCCAATCGATCAAATTGATGCCCTCACAACAACCATGGGGTGCTCGGTTGCCACTCTACCTATTTAGTACTTGGGTTTCAATTTAGGATGCAGCCCATACCGCATAAGTTCATGGTCGGGCATCATAAGTAAATACAAGGACCGACTTGCTTCTTGGAAGGGGAAGTATATATCAATGGGCAGGCGAATCACTCTCATTTGAGCAGCATTATCCTCCTTGCCTCTTTTTTACATGTCTCTTTTTCATGCTCCTAAAGCGGTGATCAAGTCACTCTAGTCTATAGCAAGACGATTTCTTTGGCAAGTTCGAGTGATGGGAGAGGTCTTTGCAAGGTCAAGTGGTCCATTTTTACTCTAAAAAAGAAACACGACGGCTTAGGAATATGTCAACTGGCTCTTGAAAATTCTAGTCTCATCTTAAAATGGTGGTGACGTTTTGCCGACGATAACAAGTCACTATGGAAAAGTGTTTTATGCGCCAAGTACAAATGGTCGCCGGATAGCTGGTACCAGTAAGATGTCCTCTGCCGCTCGCCCTCACCATTCGTCAAACTAGTAATGAGTTTCAAAAAATTGGTTGGGTTCACCGATCTGGTTGGTCGAAAAAGCATCCGTTAGTTAGTCGGAGATGGCCGAACGTCACGATTCTGGACAGATATTTGGACGTCGAACGTTTGTCTCTCTCATCTCTTCCATTTCCTCTACTCTCTTAGCAACTCAAAAAAATGGATTGTGGCACAAATCTATCAGCAAAACTCCTCGTCACCTTGGAACCTCTCTTTCCGGCGGGATCTCTACTCCTGAAAAGATGCGAACCTTCTCTCTCTCTCCTTGCAACCCTTGGTGACTGTCGCCTTGTCCCCAGAAGGCCTGACCGGATCGCTTGGATCCATGACAACAAAGGTCTCTTCAAAACTTGTAAAGCCTACGATATGCTCTTTGCGAACTCCAATCAGGTGACTCCTACCATTCAATGCTCTAAACTTATTTGGAAATCAATCATCTCTCCCAAATTCTAGAGTTTCACGTGGCTGTTTTTCCACAACTGCGTTCCCACTCTTTGTTTTCTGGAACGTCGGGGACTCCGGCCAAACTCGGACACCACGTGTAGATTTTGTCTCCTAGAAGATTGCAACCACCTCTCATTCACTGTAGTTGGACATCCCAAGTACAGAACCTCATTTTCTCATGGTGGCAGGTATCTCTGGTTCCCCCAAATAATTGCTCCTCGCTCCTCTGCCAGTGAACTTCCTGCAGTGTCAGATCAAAAGTTGTTCGTAAAGCATGACAAGTTATATGCCTGGTTGCCCTCTGGTTCATTTGGATTGCAAGAAACAAACTTGTCTTCCAAAACAAATTCGAAACCGCCCAAGGAACTTTTTACAAGATCAGAAGCTACTCTTTCTCGCTCCTCATCAATCCGAACGTCAATTCTAGTAGGTCTTTGTAGTTCAACTTGTGGTGCTTGAACCCATCAGCATCTCTCTTGTAATTTCTTTTTCAGCAGTTCTTGATTTTTTGTTTTCTTCTGTTCCTTTTTGCACTTTTTTCTCCTTTCGGGTTTATATAAAAAAGTATAGCTTGCATATCAAAATATGTATCAGTAATATATCAGTGTAAAATACATTCCCTTCCTCAATACTTTGTGTCCGTGTTTTTAATTTTCTCAGTTAACAGTAGTATCAGAGCCTACCAACCTAAGATTAGTGGAAAAGGGTTTGGGAAAAGAATATTAAGAAAAACAGAAAGGGAAACACAAAATTAAAATGGCCTCGGAGAGCAACTTCGTGCAATAAGCTATTCCGCGTTTCGATGGTTACTACGACCATTGGAGCATGTTGATGGAGAATTTCTTGCAGTCCAATGAATATTGGCAGGTTGTTGAAACAAGTGTTGTAACACCTGCAGCCGGAGAGACTTCCACTGACACTTAACAAAAAGAGCTGGAGGGAGTCAAGTTAGAAGATTTTAAAGCAAAAAATTATTTGTTTCAAGCCATTGATCGTTCCATCCTGGAGACTATTCCTTTCAAAGAATCATCCAAGGATATTTGGGATCCAATGAAGAAAAAATATCAAGGCTCTTCCAGAACAAAGCGTGTACAACTACAAGTCTTAACAAAAGAATTTGAGTTGCTGCAAATGAAGGAAGGCTAATTAGTGACTAGTTATTTCGCAAAGACGACAGTTGTGGCCAACAAAATGCGATTCCATGGTGAAAAGATGCTAGATGTCCTCATCGATGAGAAGGTATTATGTTCCATGACACAAAAGTTCAATTACATTGTTTGTTCGATTTTAAAATCCAATGATATAGATATGCTATCCTTTGATGAGCTCCAAAGTTTGTTGTTGGTTCATGAACAGAACATGAATCGGGATTCAACAACAGAGGAACATGCATTAAAGGCTTCTACTTTTGTTTCGTCCTCAAACTTTAGAGGCCGAGGTCGGGGTAGAGGCCGAGGTACGGGTCGAAATTCAGATAGAGGAAGAGGAGATCAAAGCAACAATGGTGACGTAGGGCGGGGGTATATAGCGTGATCAACAAATTGACAAATAAAAAATTGCGTGCTTTCGATGCCATAAACTTGGTCATTATCTGTCTGAATGTTACACCATGTTGTCCCACAACAGAGAACAAGACGAGACTTCAAATTTTATTGAGAAGAATGGAGTAGAAACACTATTGATGGTTGCCCAAGATAGAAATGAATCAGTAGTTCCTATGACTTCAAACACATTGTTATCTGTAAAGCTCGAAAGTCCTCAACCTTGTTTGATAGCTGAAATTAAAGACCCCTCATGGTTGTGGCATTTGAGTTGTGGTGGTTTGACAACCCTGCAAAAGAAGAATATGGTGAGCGGTCGTCCTCAAATTGTTACGCCTTCTCAACTTTGTGAAGAATGTGTTGTTAGCAAACACCATCGTTCTAAATTTCAAAGTGGAAAGTCTTGGAGAGCAAAAGATGTTTTGGTGTTGGTGCATTCGGATATTTGTGGGCCATTCAATCCAAGGTGAAATAGACATCATAACCTTTATTGATGATTTTTTCAGAAAAACTTGGGTCTATTTTTTACAGGAAAAATTATAAGCTTTTTCTGCATTCAAAAGCTTCAAAGCTCATGTATAAAATGAAGCAAGCAAGACCACAAAGACTCTTCATATGAATCGCGGTGGCAAATATTGCTCAACAAAACATGAAATTTTTTGTGCAGAGCAAGGCATTCGAAGAGAGCTTACGGTAGCATACACACCATAACAAAATGGTGTGTTCGAGAGGAAAAATGGAACCATTATCAACATGGTTGGAAGCTTGTTGGAAGGAGGACGAGTTCTGAAGCGGTAAATTGGAGTGTTCATATTCTAAATAGAAGTCCAACTTTTGTTGTTAGAATTATGACACCGGAATAAGAAGCTTGGAATGGAAAAAGACCTGCTATAGATCATTTTAGAATTTTTTTGGTGTATCACATAAGCACATGTCCCAAATGTGAAGAGGAAAAAGCTTGATGATAAGTCTGAAAAATGCATCTTTTTTGGCGCAAGTGAAACATCAAAAGCTTTCAAATTATTCAATTCATTTACAAAGATAATAGTGATCAGTAGAGACGTTGTTTTTTTACGAAGGAAGTATATGGGACTGGAATAGGCAACAGCAGCCTACTCAAGTTCTTGTTGATGATAATATTGACCAGGAGCAAATTTTAGCTCCACTTGAAATTGAAAATGAAATTCCAGTAGCATTGAAGCTTCACCAACAACCATTGCCATTGAAACTTCACCAACAACCGCTGAAACTAATGAAGAAGAAGCACAATCTCAACGTCGTGTTAGAAGAAGGCCTACTTGGATGAAAGATTACGAGAAAATTGGTATTCAAGATCCAATATCTCATTTTGTTTTGTTTCGGATTGTGATCCTACAACCTTTGAGATTGTTGTGAAAGAAGAAAAATGGCAAAAAGCTATGGATGAGGAGATTGACTCCATTGAAAGAAACAACACATGGGAGCTATCCGATCTCACCGAAGGTAAGAAAACTATTGGTTTTAAATGGGTTTTCAAAACGAAGCTGAAAGAAAATGGCGAGATTGACAAGTACAAGTCGCGGTTGTTGGATTAAGGATAGAAACAACAATATGTTGTTGACTATACCGATGTTTTTTCTCTTGTTGCAAGACATGACACGATCAGATAGGTGGTAGCAATGACGGATCAGAATTCGTGGCCTATCTTCCAACTAGATGTCTAATCGGCATTCTTTCATGATTATTTGAAAGAAGAGGTATATATTGAACAACCTCCTGGTTATGTTGCAATTGGAAATGAGCATAAAGTTTTCAAATTGAAGAAGGCTCTTTACGGGCTGAAGCAAGCCCCTCAAGCATGGTATAGCCGCATCGAATCTTATTTTCTCAAAGTTGGCTTCTCAAAATGCTCACATGAGCACACACTCTTTGTCAGGGTTGGAAGTAATGGCAAAATTCTGATTGATTGCCTTTATGTAGATGACCTTATTTTTACTGGAAATTGTGATGACTTGTTTAAGGAATTCAAGAAATCAATCAAGGATGAGTTTGAAATGTTTTATCTTAGTATGATGCATTATTTTCTTGGTATATAAGTGATACAATCAGGGGCTGGGATCTTTATCTCTCAAAAGAAACATGTGGGAGATATCCTTGACAGATTTCTAATAAAAGATTGTAATCATGTAAGCACTCCGGTCGAGTTTGGGTTGAAGCTCCATAAAGATCATGAAGGGAAGAAGGTGGACATCACATTTACAAGCAAATTGTTGGCAGTTTAATGTATATTTAATTGCAACAAGACCAGATATAATGTACTCTGTGAGTTTGATCAACAAATACATGAAACAACCTACGTAAATTCATTTGTGTGCAGCCAATAGAATCCTCGGTTACTTGCAAGGAACGGGAGACTTTGGGCTGTTTTACAAGAGGGGTAACATGTCGAAATTGTTCGGTTTTGCTAATAGTAATTATGCAGGAGATCAATATGATCGAAGGAGAACTTCGGGTTATATTTTTATGTATGGGACGAGTTCCATTTCGTGGTCATCGAAGAAGCAACCGATTGTCACTCTTTCAAGAACAGAAGCTGAATTTGTTGCTGCGACAGCTTGTGCTTGTCAAGTGATTTGGCTTCAGAGTATTTTGGAGGAGTTGAAGTTTAAGCAAATAGGAGCTACCACAATTTTATGTGACAATACTTTAGCTATTAAGTTGTCCAAAAATATTGTTACATGGAAGAAGTAATCATATCGATGTCAAGTACTATTTTCTGAGAGATCTCTGCAATGACGACACCGTTGACCTGAAGTACTGCAAAGTGAGGAACAATTGGTTGACATACTTACAAAACCTCTCAAGATTTTGGCTTTTCAAAATTTGAGAAGGTTCATGGATCTGTGCGCTTTGAAGAACGTTGATGATGTAAACTGAAACACTGTTGTGTTCAATTTAAGGAAATAATTGTTAGCAAATAAATTGTTTTTATTTAAGCACTTTATCCTTTAATGTTTTATGTTTAGTTTCTTAGTCAAAGCTATCCTATTTCTTATGAGTTTAGTGGAGACATTGTGCAGATCATGGAGTATCTTTTGTTATCTCCAGTTATATACTTGCCTATTTAAAGGGCTAAGCATTATTAGTAATGTATCAGTGGAAAATACATTCCCTTCCTCAATACTTTGTCTCTGTGTTTTTTTTTTCTTTTTACTTTTCTCAGTTAACATATTTTACATTTTCTAACCAAATTTATTTCGTGAAAAAACTGCTCTTTACCGGCGCACAACCGCAGTTTTCGGAATCAAATACATCACATTGTTCAACGAAACAACTCGCATCTATCTATATTATATATAAAGCAGTATCATTTCGGTACACGTGTCACCCCATGGAATTTTAGGATTATTTTTTTATTTTTTAAAATTTGTTAAATATCTATTACCTATATATTATTATATTTAAATCAATTGACTAATTTTTCTTTGATTAGTTTTTAACGGTTACTATATCCCACCAAAATTGGGTTAATTCTAAATGGTTACAGTTGTTTTAAAAAATGGTTACAGTTATTTCACACTAACATTTACCCCTTACCTTCCATTTCAGCAACATATAGCTGCAATATTTTCAATTTTTTTAAAAAAATATATATTTCTTTTGTAACCACCAGTATACGTGAAACAACTAAATAACCACTCATGAACTTAAAAATATAACCACCACCCAATATGCAGATTTATGTAACCCACCCATGAATCATGATCACAGCCTATATTCAAATTCAAAAAAAGAAACTACCATACGGGTTGTATATTTTTTAAGTTCATCAGTGGTTTTTATGTGGTTGTATTTCACTTTTCTTCAGCCATGGATCTTCTTTCATGGAGTCTGATCAGAGGCTGCAACTTTTTATTGAAAAATAAGAACGTTGAGCCTGCCATCTTGAAGTTTAAGCCATCAATACTTCCCTTTTAAGTTCGTACGATGAAAGTTTTCAACCAGTTTCGACCTCAGATATGTGTGGAGCTTGGATCCAATATGCTTCCATTGTTTGGTCAAGTGGCCTACTACAACACTATGAGACTCCTCCGTCTTCTCTTACAACGGCAAAGCCAAGATTTTATACCGTTGTGTTGTAATAATAATTTTTCATTTTTTTTAGTTGCAGTAATTGTGCTTCCAATTTTGGTGTGTATAGATAAAAGGGTTGAATTTTTGAAGGGTATGTTAGAGGAAACTGTGGATTTGGTATTGAATTACATGAATCCATATATCTGATTATTTTTATTTGCCTGTGTATTTTATATTTTGGGTTATTTGATAAGAATTCTAAGTTTTTATTATTTTTGTTTCCTCAAATTTTATGTTATGCTATCGTAATTTTGTCTTCTTTTGTTTATCAAATATGAGTTTCATATTACTTTACTTTACTTTACTTTATTTTTCAGTTAATGTTATTTTTAATGTTGTTTAAAGTATTATGTTTCCAGTTTATTTTGCAAAAAGAACTGCAATTTTGTTGTTCTGTTTGATTAATCATCATTTTTTTTCTACCATGTTTTGGTTTATTATAAATTGTTTGTGTTTTGAATACTTTTTGTATTTTTTTCTTTTATCAAAAAAATTATTAGTGTTTTATCAAATATATTTGGATACTTTGTAAACTATTATGTTTAATTAAGTTGAAATTTTTTCTATAAATTTATAGATTGTAATTTTTTTTATTTGAAATATAAAACTAAATCGTTAACTTTTCCTGCAATATATTGTTTATATGTAGAGTCCATTGAAAATGAGCAAAAATTCATGATAAAGCATTATGCCACAATACAAAATTTCTATAAACGATTGTCACCTCTCATTGATTTATAAACTACAACTATATATCACACACTCCTATAACTAGCTACTAATTTTAGCCGATAAAAAAGAAAAAATTTGCACAAGAACACCCCACGTGCATCGCACGGGACTCCATCTAGTTTTATTTGAAATCAAATGGTGACCCCACTATAATACACTGAGAACTCCACGTAAACAACACAGCAATGCAGT
>JAYMSZ010001716.1:0-13589 GCA_036897665.1 Pelargonium citronellum
ACTTACCGTGACTTTCAGTCAGTCATTTACCAAGCATAACTGACTTAACGGAGCACCAACTTTCAGCTCCTTAAAGTTTTCATCAACTACTTATCGAGAACTTACCGTGACTTACCGACATGATCTAGAGTTAACAAACAAACTCGTAGTGTTGCTAAATAGACATAAAAAATGTACATATAAAAGCTCAAAATATTCACGTATGCAGTAATTATGTGCGCGATTTCTCATCAAATTAGACTCTTATCATAGTTATCATATTTCAGGTCTAATTTCCCATAGATTTCATGTTTGGAGTTATCATACATTTATTTTAGTAAAAGTTGATTGAAACAAGTGAGGAGGCGTTGAAATGCATTTTTTTTATCAATTGAGTTACACAATAGTGAGTAACTCTTTCCTTTTAACTCAAAACATCACCCTTACCATCAATAGAAAAGCTCAAATCCAATACACCCTAAGAAATTCAAAGCCTAAAACCATTGTAATTTAATTTGTTGTAGAGGGAATTATATTTAAGAGTAATGCTATATGTACAATTTTTTTTTTAAATTGAGCTACACAACAAGGGTAGCTCTCCCCTTTTAATCCAAACCCCACCTCATCCGACGCAATGATATTTGAATCCACGACCTCCTACATGAAGATGTGTGTCTTGACATTGCGCCACCCCCTAGGGGCATATGTACAAAATTTGTACAAATATTTTTGTACAAAGTGACGTGTCAATTAAATAGATATACCACATCAAATATATTGCTGCTGAGTTGGACAAATTAAAATTTGACAAATGTATAATTTGTGTTATAAACGGGCGCTTCGCGCCAGCAATTCATGGGAGGGTAGTGCTATCATATGTGTCAGGTTATTATTCATTTAAACTTAATATTGAGCTATAAAAATAAGAAATAGCGATTGCCACATCATTTTGTACAAAAAGTTTTGTACAAATTTAGGACAAATAGCTTGTTATATTTTATTATTAAAAAAAAGTTACGAACATGGGTCTCATTTTATTTGGTTGACCTAGAGGCCCTAATTTTTGCTGGGTTTGAGATTTGGTAATCGATGGAGGCCCAATAGATGACTGCGTCAGTTTCGCTGCCACGGACCACGGCCACCTTCACTGTTCGCTGAAGCAGACGCACGCACGCACGCTTCTGGTTTTCCTGTAGGCGCAAAACTGGCGGAAACATGGTTGTGGGATCCCGAGCAAGGCCTTAAACTCCCACTTCTTCCCTCTACGAACCCTACGCGCCCCAACGTCTAATTTTCTTGCAATTTAAGTTTCCAGCTAAAAAAGCAAAGCTCAAACCCATGTTTTCATAGTCTAGACTCTTTAGATCTCAACATTTAACAGGAAAGATCACTGTGAACACGACCCAGAATCCCTCACTTTGCATTGTTCCATGGAAGACGCTTACGCCAGATCCGTCGCTGAGGTAAATTAATGTTCTTTCTTCCAAATTTTGATCATTTACCTTCAAACTGATTGCTTGGTTTCCGAGAGAATGCATGATGATAATTTTTTTTATCGGAGATCGTTACATTCCAATCAACTTAATTGAACCTGTTTTTGAATTTGTAAAAAAAGGAAACTTGGGGATTTATCCGATTTGGGTTTTTGTTGTAAAATGGATTTTTTTTTTGTATATTTGAAAATAATTAATTTATTAATTTTGGTGACCACGAGTGTAAGTGACCTGTGTGATTGAGCAGGTGCTGGATTACTTTGGGGTTGATCCGGGCAGAGGTCTTACTGATGCTCAGGTATTTGCTGAATTGGTATGATGCTGATTTGGTTCATATTTATTGATTTAAGCTGAAAATGGTGTACACCCAGATTTCAGTTTTAATCGGGCATTTAGGCTAATTTTTGGATTGCATGTACCTTGTTTTTATTTTGCAGGTGGTGCAACATGCAAGATTATACGGTAGAAATGGTAAGTTGTTAGTTCGGAATACATATCTACTATGCTCTCCAGTTTCAGTTTCAGTTTCTCTATGCCCCTTTGGTGATGAAAATGAATATATGGCCATAAAAGAGGCAACTTGAGTGTATAACACATAAAATTCGTCCTTCCAATTATCCTGTTCTAAGCTGTAT
Source organism: Pelargonium citronellum (assembly GCA_036897665.1). Taxonomy (NCBI): domain Eukaryota; kingdom Viridiplantae; phylum Streptophyta; class Magnoliopsida; order Geraniales; family Geraniaceae; genus Pelargonium; species Pelargonium citronellum. The sequence goes on from JAYMSZ010001716.1 coordinate 2,108, forward strand.
TCCAATGTCAACCAAACTCAGAAGTTTGATCGCTCAAATGCTGTATGTGTAACTGGTTCTTGATTTGTCCATAAAGAAAGGAATTGTGTGTGGGTTGAATGGTGTTGAGGGTAGTAATTTGTAAAAACAATTAATTAGAGAGAGAGAGAGAGAGACTTGCCATTGCAATATATATTATTTTCCCTTCTCTCAACATATTTAAATCCTTCACATTTAGACAAATGGGCTCTTCTACTTACTAATTTAGGATTATGGGTTCAACATCTAACATAGTATTAGAGTAGGGTTGATGTCAGGCTATTGCTCATTTCTGTTGTCCTCCCCATTCATTTTTTGACCACACAACCCATTGTGTTGTCTTCCCTATTGATTTGTTGAACGCGCATGGCCTATTGTGTTAATTGGTTTGCAGGTGGAGGGGAGTGTTAGAAACCCACACACACGGTGTTTAGAGATTGAGATTTAAGACCCCACACACACACACACACATTTGTAGCTTAAGGTTTATGGGTTGGAAAGTTAACCCATACATTCCCAAAGTATTCAATAGCATTAGAAGAACTTAATGTATTATTTAGTTGGAAGTGTCTGATTTCTATAAAGCCTCGTTCACATGGTGAGATTTTATTGCATACAAAATTTTAAGTGGTATGCACTCGGCATAAATTTGATGTTTGTATTTTTTAGGCAAGGGGACCATCTTCCCTTTTCGCCCTTGTTTGATTAAAATATTCAGTGCATGAAGACACTATCATTTTTTGCCCTCCTCTTTCATTTGTACTCTTAAAGTTGTATTGGGTCTCAAACTATTATAGGTATTTGGTGGCGTCTAAACTGTATAGCTTTGTTATGTTTTTCTTTAATTAAAATCACCCTTAGGTTTAAAAAATAATGAAGTTGGAGCAAATGCGAAGCCTTGAACTCGTACAAACTTGGAGCTCTAATGAACCAAACCCAATGCCTCTCTGATGACAGCTTGATCTCTATTTTGTGTTGCAGCAAGTCTTAGTAAATGTTCTCTCATTTTCAGTCTGTATTTACTTTACACAATCTTTCCTTGCATGCAGGATAGAAGTTAATACTAGTTTGATGCATGATTCAATATGTCTATATCTAAATGATAATGATGCCTCTCTGGTTGACATGCCTAAGTTTTCTTATAGTTTTCTATTAATCTTGAGCATGTCATCTATATATCTTCAAATTTGCCACTTACGTCCTTTCTCTCCTTTGGTTGCATGCTTTTGGTATGGTCTGCACAGTACTGCCTGAAGAGAAAAGTAAGTATATGGTTTACGCTCTCTCTCATTGTACATATATTTTCAGCGCTTATATAAGAACATAGAGGGGTGGGAAACTCCGGATTCTCCGCTCTCCTTTTTGTTATGCATTATAGAGAGCTAAATAATTACTTTTTGTTCTCATATTATAACTATAGCAACCTTTCTTCCTCTATCGATTATATATTTGCTATCTTACATTTGGAAGTTCAGTGAAGTAAACTCAAATCAATTAAGATAGAAACTTATCTATTAACATTTTATACACTGGATAAGGAAAATGTTTGCCAAAAAGAGGCTCCATGCAGGACAAGCATGGAGTTCCTGGCAATGTTTCAGATGCTTTTGGAATCTTCTGAGCCTCCATATCTAATTTGTTTTTGGAAGATAACAGTCTTATCATTTTATAAATAAATTATAACAGTCCATTCTCATGAAACCTAATCAAGATAGAGACTTATCTATGGAAAATGTTTGCCAAAATGAGGCCCCATGCCCCAGAAAGTTTGTGCAACTATGGTGTGCATATATACTATTGCTTCTTAGTCTAGTTTATGTTGATGGAAGAGTAGGTCCAAAATGAAAGTATTACGAAGTTTGTTTCAGTATTCTTACACCAGTATACATCTTGTTTTGTGTGGAAACTTGTTACATTACAGGGATAGGATGATTTTGGACTATGGTGCAGACCCATTGTTATATATATATATATCCCTATCTAGTTACTTCATTTATTTATTGCTTTTTTAACAGCACTGAAACTTCTTTGCTTTTATGAATGAAGTGACCTCTTGTCTCACATCTTATTGGATGCAGGGACTCCCTTTTGGAAACTGGTCTTGAAACAGTTTGATGATTTGCTTGTCAAGATATTAATTGCTGCTGCCCTTGTTTCTTTTATTTTGGCTTTGATCAATGGCGAGACTGGTTTGACAGCATTTTTGGAGCCTTCAGTAAGACATTGTGCCTTTCCGCTTTGCTAAGCTGGTTTCTTGCCACCATTTTCTAAGATGGGGTGTGTTAAAGTGTAGAGGAGTATTTACCTCTGTTTCATTGCCTAGATATTGGACCAAAAAGAATTATAAAATACTTGCTTGGCATTTTTTTGTTTTTTTGTTTTTGTTTTTGTTGGCACTTGGCATTTTATTGTTATGTGTTTCAGTCTGTTTGAGGTGTGCTATCTTACTTGTTCAATTGTTCCAGGTCCTGTATCCTAATTGTATCTGCCTGTTAGCTTTACCTATTTGTTTTGCTCACTGCTCAGCTAACTTGTTCAATCTGAACTTGTATTCTCTGTTTTCATGATAAGGCTTGTCATGGATCACTTGAGCTCTGGTTGGAGCTTAGGTCTGACTATGTTTTTTATTTTTTTGTTTACAAATCTTATAACCTGCTCTTTAGGTTTTCAATGAAATATGCTTCACATCTTTGTACTATTTTTTTTAGGCAAGCTGAGCCAAGTATGGGCAATTGTGCTTTTTTTTATTTTACTATTATTTTATTTATAAAGATCTTTTTTTTTAGTCTCACTAATGCTATCTGGCATGCAATGTGAACACATTTTCATTGCTATTTACTTCAAAAGCTGCTTGAATAGGTTACATTGTTCTCAAGGATGGACAAACTTGGCTTATTCTCTATGGTTCTGATTGTACTTCTCATTTAATAAATTTGCAGGTCATCCTAATGATATTAGCAGCCAATGCAGCTGTAGGGGTAATTACTGAAACAAATGCTGAGAAGGCTCTTGAGGTAAGTTTGGGATTTTTAGTTTTAAGGATATTCCCTTGAATAATAGCAAATACATGGTTAGCGTTGTTGCCTCAAATGTATTCTTAGTTGTTCTGCATAATTTTTGCCTTCTTTTCTATGTCTATGCTCAATGACAATAAAATACTCTCTACTCGTCTGTTGGGACTTATAGAAGTGTGCCTAACTGATTGGCTCTATTTCTATAAAAAGGTATTGGTCTCTTGTAAAGTACTATTTTCACTAGCTGTTAAGTTCTGAAATAAAAGTGACAGTATGAGGCATATGTTCCACAATACAATTGAATATTTATTTTAATTGGTTGGTGGTCTCCTTGTAACTTCTAAGTTTATGTTTACTAGGACAATACGATTCAGAAAAGCATCATATATTGTGCCACAATCAATAATAATCTTACTGGTAAATCTAGTTTCATGCTGCTCCTCTAGAACACTGGACAAGGTTAAAACTTTTGAGGTATCCCATATCGATATTCTAGTTTGGCCCTTGACCTACTAGCTTAGGCTTTTGTATTGGAGTAAATTTTAACAATTGCACACAAATTGAGGTGCCTAAGAAGAGGATGTCCAAAACATCTTGTAAGTATTATTAGTGTTTTGCCTCTATTTATTTATATTTTTGCATGGATCCTTCATTTTTTCATTCTCACATCAACACAACTCTTTCCTTTTCTCTTTGATACATAGTAGATGAAAGGATGCAATTTATTCCCTATAATAATGAAGTTTTTTTTTTTGGAGATCTTTTATATACAGTCAGTTTTGCTCCCAGCTTATTATTTTCCATGCCTTTCATGGAGATGAAATGATGAAATTATTCTTTCTGTTTGGAAATTGGGGTCCTATAATTCTGTGTCAGTTTTTCTCCAGCTTGTTCTTGATCTTATTTCCACTCTTTTTTTCAGGAGTTACGTGCATACCAAGCTGACATTGCTACAGTGCAGCGAAATGGTAAATCAAATAGTTTCAATCAACAGCTAGATAAAGATAACCATAATACCGCCTCTTCCAATATATGATTTGTTCGATAACTTTAATATTTTCATTTTATTTCAAGAGGTAAAATTCTCAAGATAATATTATTTAGGCATATTGTAAATTGCCAATTTTTATATGGTTTGCAGTATATTAATAGGCTCATTCAATTTTGATACTCCCTCCATCTCAACATGAGTGTCTTTGTTTTTTGAAAAGAGGTGTCCCAAGATGACTGTCCTCCTTCCTTTATTAAGAAGGTAGTGAAGCGTAAATTACCAAGGCAATAATATTCCTATAATAAGTTAGTTTAACCCTTTGATTGGCGTATATGTGGAAAAGTGAAAACTAACTTATCCGAATACAAAGCACTCATTTTGGGATGGAGTACAAGGGACGTGTATTGCCCTTTGCATTGCTATTTCACCTTGTTATGGGTCCATGCGGTCTTTGCTTTATTTTTGTTCATGTTTCAATGCATGTTTTTGCATATGTCTTAAGTTCTATAATAGTTGTGTTCCCTCTATCTGTAAATGAAGACTCATTTGCAAATCCATCCATCTGGAACGTTTATTTCTTTGGTGAAATGCAAAATATTTAAACTTATCTCTGCTCTGGATGATTATAGTTTTGATTTTGAACCTCCAGCATACAGTAACACTTTTTTTTACAGGTTGCTTCTCCATACTTCCAGCAACAGAGCTTGTTCCAGGGGATATAGTAGAAGTTAGCGGTAATTTGGTTAAATATACCTTCTGTAAACAATATATTATTGCTTATTCAACCTTCCATCAAAGAGCTTGTTTATGCCATTACCAGCAGGAGTTGACTTTTGTCTTTTGTTTTTCATTGAATGAATAGTGGGGTGCAAAGTTCCAGCTGATATGAGAATGATAGAGATGCTTAGCAATGAATTACGTGTTGATCAAGCCATTCTTACTGGTACATATACTCTATAGAATATTCTCAATGGACCTGACATTTGTTGATGGTTTATTATAAATTGAAATTAATCTGTCAAATGATAGAGTACTGGTTTTAGTATCTTTTCAACATTTTAAAGTACCTCATGTTCCTCTATCCATGGGTCTTGGGTTCTTGTTTTGGTTGCAAATCTATATTAGTATATTGCATTTTTAGTTAACTTCTGATCCAGGTTACCATTTCACATGTTTGGATTCATGCTTTAGTTATAGACTTATAGTTGCTTTTCTTAGATTATCTGGATTGCTTCCCCTTACCTCATCTCCTGGTTTGGTTTGAGCTATTTAACTTGTAAGACTTCAGTATCAATAGATATGGAGGTCTTGATAATGAAAATACCCTCTGCACAGTTTGCTTTGAAGCTTGCCAATATCCTCTGATAAATTTTTAACCTTTTCTTCTCTAGAAAGAGAAAGGAAGAAAATAAAAACTGTTGGTAGTTGGAGTGATTCTGTATAAATAACAGATTTGTACTTTATTGTAAATAACAGATTTGTAATTTATTGTTGTTAGTGTATGAAAGAATGTGAAGTCTGTCACCACTTGATATACACGTTGGGCCCTCCGCCTATCAGCTTAAGCTTTTGGGTTGGATCAAGTTTAACAATTGTAAATAACAACTTTGCATTTTGTGAAGAACTGAACATCAAAAGGATAGCAAAATAGGAGTTACTCTTATGCCAGATCCCATGTGATACTTCCTGTAATTTTTGTTCATAAAGTTCTAACAATTTCAAAATTAAGATAGGTATTCTTGTTGTTTTCTTTTAGAAAAAGAAGTTGGGATCTTTAGAAGTGATGCTAATATGTGGCAATATGAATACATGTGCCTACCTGCCTGCTAATTTTCAATCTCGATATATCCGTGTTGTTGGCAACTAGAAACCTGCTGATTTATAGGATTTCATCTCTAACTATAATCCTCATTATTTATCTGGGTAGCTTGGTGAGATGATACTTGATTGCAGGAACATTCTTCATTTGTGTTTCTAAGGAATTTAGGAACCATGTTTGGTTGAATTTTCTTGTTCCAAGTTATACTTAAGGTTGAAATTTATTAAATGATAATTATATGTAGTAGTAGAGCACATGGATCATTTGTGTTTTGAAGAGTTTGAAACTTTATTGTCTTTGAAGCTGAACTAATTGTAAATTAATTTGTCTGCATTCTCACACCATTTTGGTGTAATGTTTATTTGCTTTGGATATGAATTGTGCATTTTATTCTCCGAAATCCATGATTTCATACAGTTATAGAAAGAGGTAAACAAATGCATTTTAGATACTGCTTCACTAGTCTGATTTTATTTATATGCACACATGAATGAAGGTTCTGCTAACCTTTGCCAACATTTCTGACTTTAACTTTAACTTTCATTGCCTTTAGTTCTTTTTAATATGCAATTAATATTCAAGCATATGTACTCTGGAATTCATTGGAATTTTTGTTTCATGGTAATAGGTGAGAGCTACTCTGTGGAAAAAGAGCTCACATCCACTGTGGCCATGAATGCTGTATACCAAGACAAGACAAATATACTTTTCTCGGTAAACTTCTTAGAACTTTGTTGCTTAGTTTGGTAAATTTTGATGTCATTGGAAATCTCGTGATATGGATAGATTGAAAGATCTCAATTTGGTAAATGATAGAAATTATGTCTAAAGCATACAAATTATCTCTAGTTATGAGTACTATTTGGAGACATAAATCAATTATTCGGAGTTGATATGTTGTGTTAAGGAAACATAGATGCAGATAAACTAGTCAACCTTAGCCTGTTAGCGTCTGATGTCTGTTTTGACGTTTAGGTTGTAAACCATAGCTTCTGAATTGCACTTTAAGATCAAAGTGCTGACAGCCTTTGCCGGGGAAAAAAAAGTTGAACAAGATTGCAAAAAATCAACTTACAATATTTTGTTCTATTAAAATATATCTGGAAAAGAATAAGTATTGTTTCAGAATACAAATATATTGAATATTAGAACATGCTGATATTCAGTAATTTTAAAATTCTTGTGTAGATCCATTTTAAACGTGCCTTTCCAGTCATTGTTATATCTGATAATGCTTTGTTGACTAAGTATTGATTACTTGAATCCTAACCAGAATTGAGGGATATGCATTATCTGGCAATTTCTCTGTTTTATTGTTTCTTGTGAGCCTATATAGAGATCCTATGCCTTCCAAAGCTTTATTAGCAACTAATGAGTTCCAACATATTTTGGCTGCCAGGGAACAGTGGTGGTAGCTGGAAGGGCCAGGGCTGTTGTAGTTCGAGTCGGTGCTGACACTGCCATGGGCAGCATACGCGACTCAATGCTGCAAACAGAAGAGGTAATCAATGTAAAACATTAAATTGTCTTCATAGATGATTTATTTTTTCAATATCAAGTTATTTTTTTTTTAAAACTCTTGCAAACTGATCTGTTTATATATTTACATCCTTTCATATATATTCAGATATTTTCAATCTTGATTCCTTTTTTATTATTTTGAACAGTTGGTAATGTCTATCCTATGTAATGGTTTCCTTTGAATTCTGAAATAGAAATTTACTAATCGTATTTAAATCCATGTAAAAGCAGTTTCAATACATTCTTATTGCTCAAAATCACTATTTGTTGCAGGAAGCGACACCTTTGAAAAAGAAACTGGATGAGTTCGGAACTTTTTTGGCCAAGGTAATTGCATATCACCAGCTTTAACTCCTCAAGTATCTTTATTGTTCTTCATTTCCAATGGTTCCATAAATTTTGGCAAGAAGTGGTTGATTTTACTGTTAATGTATCCCATATTGAAAGTATGTGAAGTCTATAGCCACTTGATATACTAGTTGGGCCCTCCACCTATTAGCTTAAGTTTTTGGGTTGGAGTCAACTAACATGGTATCATATTGGTTTGGGCCTAGTGACCCGTATGTGTTGTTCTCCCTTCTTGGTCCACGTGTAGGGTCCGTTGTCTTATCCGACTTGCATGTGAGAGGGAGCGTTAATGTATCCCACATTGAAAGAATGTGAAGTCCATTGCCACTTGATATACTAGTTGAGCCCTCCACCTATTAGTTTAATCTTTTGGGTTGAAGTCAAATTTAACATATACCTTTGCCATTAAACCAGAGATATACTGAGGTTGGATAAATCAATTTGATTTCAAAGCAAGGTCACTTTGGGCTGGCATCTGATAAAAATGGCCATAGAATGGTTGATGCCATGTGATGAGAAATTTACACATGTTATTCATGAGACAGTTTTTTACTGATGAAATGCCATTCTAACAACATTTTTGACTTTTAGAACATAGGGAGCATTTTTGTCTCATTCGTGACCCCCTTAGAAGAGTGAAAAACATACTTTGTATATAATGCAGAATGTAACTTTTTAGGGACTGTTTTAGGTTATTGCAGGGATTTGTATACTGGTATGGATAGTTAACATTGGTCACTTTCGTGATCCTTCTCATGGTGGGTTCTTGCAAGGTGCAATCCATTACTTCAAGGTACTTTCTCATGGATGAAGTTTCTATTCTTTATTTGCTTTAGGTGTTTTTGGTTTTCTGAAGTTTCTTTTCAAATTTTATTTGCACCTTCGTGAGTGCTTCTTTCCTTTGATATTGTTGTCAAATGTATAATAGTTGACGCGGGATTAAACAGTAGTATTTGATTCTGGTTGTTTGCTAGTTTATTTCAAGGTATAAAAGGGTTTAGTGGAGTTTTGTTGCAGTATTCAGGTATTGGCAAGTATCTTCAATATCAATACTTATTTTGGAGGTTTTTGGCCCATTAAACTGTTTTTTGAAGGATTTTTTGGCTTCTAACCCACTGAGCTTATAAGCTCCTTGTTATTTGCCAAACACATTTATGGTGTGGTTGGGCTCATAAGCTGGCCAAAGCAGCAAATAAGCTACACAAAATACCCTCTTTGGATTATATTCACTTTATGAAATAACCCTGGACCATTTGACCAATTGCCTTTTCAAATATAGTTGTATCATATGCATGTATCCACATATGAATGTATTTCCAAATAATGGCTAGTTTGTAAAATCATCTTATGAAATGGTCCAGTAGAGCTGCATTGGAAATTGATGAAGAAGACAGAAAGATATTGATCAGTTGGAAATGCTTCCAACTATATGGATATTATGGAGTAATAGTGAAGTTAACAATATTCTCTTTGCAATCCTGAAGAATTACGTAATTGGGTTTGTGTTTGGAATCTCTGATCATTTAAAAGAAAATATTTTTATATACTATACATGTTTGGGTATATTAAACATCTCATATCTTGGGTGCTTCCTAATCTGTTTCATCATTTTTCTCCAAAGGAAAAAAACTATGGATTTTAAAATTTTGAAATTTTATAGCCTACTTACTACTGTGCTTACTATCTGCGCACACCTTCATTTTTATTTTTTATTTTCCTGTTTGAGTTTTACGACTGAGACTCACTTTTTGTGCTTTCATAGATTGCAGTTGCTCTTGCAGTTGCAGCAATTCCTGAAGGGCTTCCTGCTGTTGTCACCACGTGAGTTCATCTTGCTGGTTTTATATTAGAATCCTCAGTGTCATAAGATTTGTATTCTTCGTAACTCAGATAATTTTTAAAAAAGTTCAAATTTTACAATTCATAAATGCATTATACCATTATCACTTATTATTATCCCGATCTTATTATTTTTTGTTATTATGACTTAGTCTATTGACTTTTAGTGGCGGACAAAATTTCAAAGGGCAACTAAAAATGGAGGCATGGTTGTCACTATTTCACAAATAGAATAAATAGTGGAAAACACAAGAGAATTAGTCTATGCAATGACATTGACATGAGTTTCATATCCAATATAGTCACAAGCTGCAGCTCAGTGACTCCATGATAAATAAACTATAATAACTCTTGACAATTTGTATTTTGTATGTGTTTAACTAAATAAAAAGAAGTAATAACACTTATCACAGCCCATTATACCCAGATCTCAACTAGTTAATGTTGCTTTCATATTCCCCTGTTGTTTATCAACAATAACATTCACTTTTCAGTGGAGTAGAAGTATTGTATTAAATATGTTAATCTTTTCCCATGTGGTATGTTTCTAGCTGAACTTGATTGTAAATATGTTGGATACATCTAATGAAGTTTATATAAGCATTGTTGTCCAGAAGCATTTCCTAAGGCCGTTTCTTAGTATTTTTGTTGTCATACAAATATTTATGGCAAGCTAATATTATTGGCCTTTTGCATCATAATAAAAAATTTCTGTTTTCTTTTTAGGTGTTTGGCTCTTGGAACAAAACGAATGGCTCGGCTGAATGCCATTGTACGGTCATTGCCTTCTGTGGAGACCTTGGGCTGCACTACTGTAATTTGCAGCGACAAGACTGGAACTCTGACTACCAATATGATGTCTGTTTCAAAGGTAATAATCTAAACATTAATGCTCTAATTAGCAGGTTTCAATTTTCTGTTTCTGTAGAAACCTTTTGATGTAATGACTTGATGGTTTGTGTTTTGTAATCTCTATTTCATGTTTGATTTCCTCGAATTCATTTGTTTGCTGCTCTTCTACCAGATATGTGTGGCTCATTCTGTACACCAAGGTCCTGCGATTTCTGAATTCAGTGTTAGTGGGACAACATATGCTCCAGAAGGCTCCATTTTTGACAGTGCTGGAATGCAGGTAATTAATTTTCAGTTAATTTGTTGTTCACTCATCTCTCTGTGTATGTGGAGTTTGACTTGTTTGGTGGAGGGGCATTGGTGTAAATTAACTAATGTTTTGACCCATCCTTTTCATTTCTATACATAAAAAAATTTACAAAATTAAACAGTTGGATTGTATAATTTACCCGTCTTCATGATGTGGAATAACATGATAAAAAATGTAAGCTATCTCATCTGTGTTATTCTTATAATTCAATGAAAATGAGACGGGTTATAACACTTTTTTTTACAAACGTTCCTTCAAAAATCTGACATCAAAGGCCAGACTCCAGATTGCCATATACTTATGTTTGGCCTTGGTTGATTTTCCTTAAATTATTAAGTCATCATGTCCTAGAAACTAACCAACCATGGATTCATTGTTGTTTTGGTTGCTTATTTTCGGTTAAGGATATCCAGTCTAGCGCTATATCCATGTGCTAAGTGTTAGTTGATTGTCTTGCAGCTTGAGATTCCTGCCCAAATGCCTTGCCTTCTGCATATTGCAATGTGTTCAGCCCTTTGCAATGAGTCTGTCTTACAATATAATCCAGACAAGAATAACTATGAGAAGATTGGCGAGTCAACTGAAGTTGCTCTGCGCGTCCTAGCAGAAAAGGTTGGTTGGTTTGTTTAGCTCGACCATGTGAGGGCGTGTGACTCATTTTTTTTGTTTACTTTTCTTCCCCATCATTTTCCCCTTTTATTATTTTAGATGGGATTAAGGTTAGGATTAGTCCCTGTACTATCCAAAACGTTTGGATTTAGTCCTTGTAC
>JAYMSZ010001717.1:0-13588 GCA_036897665.1 Pelargonium citronellum
TATATGCTTTATATTTACAATCCAAAATATCTTCAATATAATTCATTCATCCATTATATTGGATTATTTTTTCTCTCACATCACATGGGCAATCTTCATCCTTAATTAAATTGGCTGAATGTATACAACTCTTGTAGTCTACAAGTTGTAGATGAATAATGTACAGTAAATCAATAAAATGATTAATTACTCCAGTAGCTCATGTACTATCACGAATGGACCAATTTAGTCCCGGTGTGATCCATGTTCCAATTTGGTCCCTTTTCCATGCTAGACACTCAGTTTGTCTCTGATATGGGTTGTGTTGTGCGTGGATTTTGATGTTGGATGTAGTTTTGGCTCCTCTTCCAAGGGGTAAGTGTTCAGAAGGCCCAAACCCTCCAAATGTGACCACGAACCAAAGTACATCAAATGCAAATAGGATAATAATGTAAAATAAATATAAAAGCAGAAAGGTTCAATTTAGTCTCTCAATTATCCAAAACGTGTTAATTTAATTTTTGAACTATCAATATAGTTAATTTAGTCCAAATGTTATTCAATCGTGTCAATTTGATCCAAATATTTTCAGAAACTGTGTCATATCAGGACATTCTGTTAAATCCATGGACGAAATCCGTAACTTCCTACTTATGTGCAATATTTTATTTGAAGGATTCTGTCCATGGATTTGATGAACTGTCCTGATTTGACACGGTTTTTGAAAATATTTGTACTAAATTGACACGATTGGATAACCTTTAGACTAAATTGACTCGATTGATAGGTCATAGACTAAATGGACACGTTGTGAATAGTTCAGGGACTAAATTAGACATTTTTTCTATAAATAAAGCAAATTAAAACATGAAGGTAAGCACAATTTCCTAGAAAATATGCTATTACTATTTAATAGAATTTGACTTGGGCATTAGAGGGGTCATCCATTTGGGAGACCTTACTTTTTATGTAATACTCCATCCGTCCAAATGAGTGTTTTGTTTTTAATTTTTGCAAAAATTAAGAATTACAATATAGTTTAATATGTTTTCAATATTACCCTCACTTTTCCATCTACACCCCATGTGCACCTCATGTGCAGTTCATAAGTGATAAGGGTAATATGGGAAAAACGATGATATAATAGCCTAAAAATAGAAACATGACACTCATTTTGGGACCAAAGATTTAGACAAACAGGACACTTATTTTGTGACAGAGGGAGTATGAGAATGAGAAAGTGACTGTGTCACACGAAGTAATGAAAACATAGTCTTCTATTCTAAAGTGCAATAGTGATTTCTATTTAGTTATTGAGTATTTTGTTTTAGCTTGTGAAAATTGATTAACATTTAAATTAAAAGTAAGGGTTAATTAGTTTTGTCTCTCCTAAATCGGATTCTCTTTTTTAGCCCTTGTTTTGTTTACATACAATTTTGGTCGTTAAACTTTTAATTTTTTTATTCTATTCCAATTAACCTGCTATATCAGGTTACTTACTGTCCTGTCACCTGTGTCCGTCAAACAGGCTGCAACGTCACATGCGAGTGATTCATTATTTGAAGCGCACCGTTTAGGATAAAAAGTATGTCATTCTTCCAGCGTTCTCGTCTCCTTCTTCTTCCGACGTTCTCGTCTCCTTCTTCTTCCAACGTTCTCTTTGTTCATTGCTTCTTGACTGTTGATACACCGATATATAGTTTTTTCCTTACAAGAATCAAGATAATTCTAGCAAATCCTAGCTCTCAATTTCTGCAGACGAGCTCGCATCATAGAAGAAGAAGGAGATGAGAACGCTTGAAGAAGAAGGAGACACTTTTTCTCCAAAACAGTGTGTTTCAAATAATAAGTCTCTCGCTTGTGACGTGTCATTTTGCTTGACAGACATAGGTGACATGATGGCAAGTAACTTGATGTAACAAGTTAATAGGGCTAAGAATATTTTTTTTTTATTAAGTATAGGTACCAAAATCATATGCCAAACAAGATAGAAGATAAAAAAGAAAACAGAGGATAAAACTCAAAATATTTGCCACTTCAAAAGAAGCAATTTTTTTTTTAAGAAAACAGAGTGGATAAAAAACTAATTAACCCTAAAATAAGACAATATTACCAATTGTTAAACTTAAGCAGGCCCAATTGTAAGTAGAACTAGTTTGGTGACCATATGATTAGTGAGTGAGGTTTAAGGGGACAAAATTGTGGAATAGTCCATGTGGAGTATGGGTCCATTTTGTTGTTGAAATATCCAAGTTGGGCAAATTCCTCGGAAGAGAAATAGAGAGAGAGAGCAATTACAAAAGTGCCTGGGAAGTGGGGTCCAGAGAGAGACGTGGCTGAAATGAAACCAAGCTTGAGCCCTGCCTATTTATTAAGTCACCATTTTTGGACAACCCAACACCTCCATCTCTCCATCTGTCTGCAAATCTCTGCATCCCACCAGGTACGTACGTCTTTTAATTTGCTTCTCTTAACTCTCCAATTACTGTACTGGATTCGTTTATTTGTGGTTTTTCATGGCTTCAAATGGTGTCTTGCTCTTGAAGCTGTCCTGTATTGTTTCTGCATAGAAATGGGAACATTTGTTAAGTTATTAGGAGTATTTATAATTTATTAGTGGTGGAGATCTGATGGGTGTGAGTGAAGGGCAATCTATACTAGAGGGGAGTGTTTGGTCATTAATTTATTTTTGTTTACCTTGAGTTGTTGCTTTGATTTCAATGCTGATAAAGCCCTTTCCCTGCTGTATGCTTCCATTACCAACTACAACTGTGGAACAAGTTTCATAGAGCTACTAAATCAAATCTCCCATTCTCAGATGAATGTTTCATCTGTTTGGACTTCATATGCATCCTGATTTTATACTAGTTGTTTGTGCAATCCATCATTACATATTTGCTATTCCTTTGTAAGAAATTGGGGAGTGTCCTAGTCTGAAATGGTACAAATTGTTTGGATAAATCAATCAAAGCATTGGCACCTCAACTTCTTAAGTCGGACATTTGTTTTTGGACAGACAATATAAATAAGGATTCTCAATGTGGGATTTAGGGAGTATGTTGTTGATCAAAATTCAGTTTCTAAGAGACATGTTTGACTGGTTCATTTTCAGGTTATTTTTAGTAAGCAGCCGAAAGAAACTGATTGATCCCGAAGCTAGTCAATCCAGCTTATCATGTCTGATCATGGTGTACAATCATGTAATGACGGGGATGGAACTGTTGGGCAGTCTAGGCGTCCTAGCCAATCTGCATGGATGGCTCGTTTCATGGATACAAGTTGCAAGACAGCGGCCGGGGCTTCACTTGATTATCAGGTCAAAGGAGATAATCATCACAAAATGCAGCAGCCTTTACTCGGAGGGTCAGAGATAGAGACTAACATTTCTCTATGTGCTCAAGGATTCGGAGAAGTAAGTAAAGTGAGAGCAGCTAAAATCATGGATGAGGGAAAGGTTGCTAGTTCGCAGAATATGAAGGAAGAAGGATATGCCAGTAAGCCATTTCCATTGTTTAATATTTGTCAAAATAAAGAGAATATAGTAACTGTAAAAACCAGCCAAATTACTATGCATAGTAGAGAACAACTTAGGTCTCAAATTTATCCCTGCGCTGGGCATGATCCTGTTTCTGTTGGGAAACGTGCTAGCCCCTTTCCCTCAATACTTGAACGGGTTCCTGCAGAAGCAGAAACTCCATCAAGAAACTGTAGTATTCAGCCTCCTAAGATGGTGAAGTTTCACAATTTTTTTGAAAAGAACAGTTCGGCTGTTTCAAGATCTTCTGAGGATGATTTTGTGGGTTCAACTTCTAAAACTTTTCCATACGGATTTAGCAGCAGGGCTCCAATACTGACCATGCATGTAGGAGAAGAAATTGATCCTTCAAGCTCTATGTTGGCATCAAAAGAACACCTAGTGAATAGCCATCATCACAGCTACTCTCCTTGTTTAGCCCGTGAAAAGAAACTTGACCATACTATAAACTCTAGAAGACCTGGATTTTCTTTAATTGAGCAGGATGATACAGGCCTTTCACTGCACGATCCTTTAGCTAGCAAAAATCAACTACCAGTCAATGTTGGCAAACAATGCAAGAAGGCACATGATCATATTGGTAAAGTATCATTCTCATCCGAATCCAGTCGTCCAGTGCCATCCAAATCAGAAAAATCATATCAGAGATGTTATGCACCACCTAGAGTGCCATGTTCTGTAAGTGATGTGGAAAACATGAGAATCTGCACCACTACAGACTCTATGGAAGAGCTATCTGGACATCCTTCCAAGATATTCCGTACTACTCATCTTTTAATTACAGAAGAGACTGAGGTTAACTTGTCTGCAAGAGGTCAAATGTTTAGAGAGTCAACAGTGTCTGCCAAATTTAAAGGAAAAATGTTAAGTGAAGTCCTCAGTTTTTCAGAGGATATTGGTTTGCATGGTCAAGGAGTGAAGCTTCAGCTTCTTGGAAGCTCTACAGACAGTGAAGAAAAAGATTACAGCGGGAATATCAAAACTTGTGCGGCTGGTTTGAAGAACGAATCATCAGCTGATACCGCTACTATGGATATGAATGCTTTACAGGAAAACCATCTTTCTGGTATGTATTTTAACTTTGATACATATTTGATAGTTTTTGTAATATGGATGACTTTCTAGGTTCACAATAAATTGCGTTTATACAAAGTTTATGATTGAAAACGGAAGTATGGTCTTGTTGAGATAGCTTAATGGTTATCATGTTTGTCTTACATTTGTATAAAGTTTGATCCTGGTTCATTTGTTGCAGGAATGCCTCCCCCTCCATCCAATTGGGTAACTCTTGCTATGTTCTGTTCCCTCAAATAAGTAATTTTATTTACAACTCGCATGCTCAAACACACGAAAGATCTTTACTCCCAAATTATTATTGATCATGTGTTATTATAGATCGAGGAAATGGATATAATAACATTTAAGAATTCATGTTATTATGTTAATCTGCAATTTTTTTTTTTTGTCATGACCAAAGGTGATTTCTACAGGGCTTAAATGGGTGCCAAGTTTCACCCTCATCTGCAGTTGCTTCAGTTAAAGGAGACACTGGACAAATAATTTGGAACACTGAGCTACTTGATATGAACCAAAGGTTTCCTGCGTTTCAAGCTGCAGCAACCTCAACAGACAACAAGGATACAAGCTCGTCAAGAACCCAAAGTCTGGACGTGGAACGCCTCATCTCCAATGCTGAGCAGGCTACAGATTCAAAGTCCAATGCAAGGCCATGCAACCTTCTTGGACCAGATCCAAGCATCAGATGGGTGAAACGTCTCAAGCTGAATGGTTCAGATTCTTTTTTTCATGGTACCAAGAGCTCTAAAGTCCAGGAAGTGTCTTCTAATGAAAAATCAAATAAGTCCAGCAAAATCATGAAAGGCAGCATAAAAAGCTTGGAGGCCACGGAGAGTAGATGTCATGGTAATGATAATATGGCACTAGACCAGACTGCGGTGGTTTTGAGGATTGCTGACCCTTCAACTGAGTCAGGTGGTGGGAAATTTTCAGATAAAACGCCTACATATTCATGGATTCGAAGGTGGTGCCATAATCAATCTATGACCAGGAAGAAGAATCCTGAAGCAGTAAGGATATATGAACCAGAAAGTTTGAATGAGACATCGGAGAAGTTTCAAAAGAAGCAGTTTCCAAGCATTGCTGCTATGGCATTGATGGGGAAGGCCATGACTGGTTTTCGCCCCTGTGAGTTTCACAATATGGGGTCTTTTGTAGTTTGGAACACCGAGGGCTTTTGATACAAGCATTTAGGTACGCGTACCCTGAGCGTTTTCGTACTGGTTCTTGAACGGTTGATGAGGAGAAGAAATGCTTTGACCCCTGTCAGCACTTGGGATGTAAAGTTTTGGCGTGAATGTTTCTTGGTATGTGTCCTTACCTATACGTGTTTTTGAACTTTTAGTTGTGATCAAAGGTAGTAGTTTTTATTGGATGCCCATGCTGCACCTTGAGCATTGCCGCTTAGGCCTAAAATAAAGCCGACGTATATGATTCTAAATAATTGTTTATCACTATCATATTTCTGATAGGTTCAGGACTGGATTGAAAGAAACATCATGTGGATGGTTAAACCATTTTTGGGTTTCTGCTGTTTTTCTTTTTCTTTTTTGTAGCCAATGATTAACTTCAATGCTCAAGTCATTTTTTATTTATCAGTTGAGCTACTCAACATAGGATAACTCTCCTCTTTTAACCCAAAAGCCCCTCCCTACTGATTCAACGAGATTTGGACTCACGACCTCTCACAGAGAGATACGTGCATTGACCATTGAGCCATCACCTAGGGTACTATTACAAAGTTGTAATATTCATTTGGTTTCTTGAATGCTACAAGAAGATGATATTGATGTAATATGAAGTAAATAAGTCAGTGATCACAAACAATGGTGTGAGTCTTGTCATGACAACCAGTCTGCTCCAAAACAGATTTGAAGAAGCTGCCTCCATGGATGGCTGAATCCATGGAAGGCGGAGCAAACTGGACGATTACATCTCTGAACGTGAGAACACCGGTCAGTCTCTGCTTGTCACCTACCAGAAAGCTGAAATTGCTTTTTGTATCTACCACCATATGCATTGCTTGCTTTAGTGTCAGTTTGGTTGCTCATTGTTGGCAGGAAGCTGTTTCGGAGGGTTCCTACAGAGAGAAGTGCCCCAACATCCCGTTAGATGGTTGGATCGGAGTCTATCTGATTGAATGAACTTCCCCACAGGTAGGCTCCTGCAAGAATTTCTGTGCGGATTCCCCAGCCTGCGTGCGTGCTCATCAATTCAAATGTTGATCAACAAATGGTACTATCCATTAACTAAATTCCAGATATGACAGAGACAAGAAACCTTTGTTTGGCCAATTTCTGGGTCCTGTTCCAGCATGGAGAAGAAGCTAATCTTTGAAACTTTGTCATCACTTTTCAAATGAAGACTAGGAATTTTTTTTTTTGGAAAACTTTTAAAAGAGTTTATCCTCAATATCATTCTATTTTTGTTTCTAAATGTACTCATTACAACTTTATATTCACATTCATACATCTTGAGTCAAAATGTGTCCTTTCCCAGGAATTCTTTTGGGGTATTCTTGCAAGCTTCTCTTTGCTTTCAGAATAAATAAAGAAGTGAGAAACTTTATATTTCTTTAGACAAAAGAAAAGGAAAGGATCTCTTGTTTCTCCTGTTATATGTTATCTACATAAAGTAGAACAATCAAATTAATCCTTCTTCACCTCTCTTCCTATTCTATTCTATTCCATTCACATCCAATTTCAACCCACCTCTTAGTATATGGCTTAGAGTTGAAAGAAGAATAAAAGTAACAAAATGGACCAAAAAGAGCATCAACTCCAATCTCTAGGCATTTGCAACAGACTTTTTAACTTCATTATCAGATATCTATCACAGCATGCCTTCAAGCCTGTCACTTTGGGCCATCCTCTCTTCAATGCATCAAAACATGGCCAAATGGTACACCCTCTTCCTCAAGGCCCTAGTGTCTCAAGCAATGATCATGGAGGAGATGGCATGGAACCAGAAGAATTGTCAGCAAAACTTGTTCCTGTGCCACTGCCACAACCCAAGGCTCCAAAGAAGTCTGTTAGCATAAATGATAGGGTGGAAGAGATCCCAGACACAAAGAAGAACAAGAAGAAGCAGAGAAAGCAAACCCAGAAGTCGAATTCCTTGGACCGCGACAAGGGAGAAGACGAAGAAGAAGATGACCCCAAACCTTTGAGATCCATCCTCAAGGTGGGTTCTAAGTTATATGAGAGCTCCAACTCTTTTGTTAATCCATCTACCAGCTAGCTGCCTTGAGCCAAGAACAAGGCCAGGCTCATATGTTGAACCTGACTCATCTGTTTATGATTGCATTCATGTAAATAAATTTCCATAAAAGTTGAAAGTTTTATGTATTCTGCTACTGTAAACAACTATAGAGATAAAAACTTTGAAAATAGCACAAAGCTGTTTATTTGTATAATAAAACTCAAGTTTCTAACTTCCTCATAGATGAACTTCTTTCTAAAAGAAAAACAGCTTCCGGCTATTCGGCTCTCTGGTTTATTTGGGAAACTTCACGTGCCCGGACTTTCTCGTAGGTTCCATGTTTGCAGGGAAAGGAGTTAGCTTCTAATTTACATTCAGTAACTAAGAGGTGCAGCAAGCTCCTTCAATCTCCCACGAAAGCTGTCATTTGAACCTCGCGGTTAGAAGAGGCCTACCAATTGTTTTTGACAATGGTTTTCTTCCTCGGAACTTCTCTTTTACATGTGTTTCTCTATATAACTGTGCCATCTTGTATTGATGCATTCTCCATTATAATGGTGATTCCAGATCGGATGTAAAATCCTTCTTCTGCTCTTTCAGCTTCTTGAACACCCTATAGCAGTAAAACCAATACATTTATATGATAACACAATACACTTGTTACATTTGTCAAGGTCTTAGATTCTTCGACAGAGGTGATTGAATAACGGTAGATTCACTTACATCTGTATTCATGATGACTACGTCTTTTCCTATCTTTGCATTCTTGTCTATAATGCAGTTCCTTCACACAAATACAGAAAATATATATCAATCATGCGAGTAATGTCAGCAAATGACATACCTGGCTGATTTTGACCCTCTTCATATGAATATCTCAATCATTTGAGTCTACACACCTGATTTTTGTATTCTCTCCGATCCCCACAGGAACCTTTCCCTCGGCCACCAAGGATGCAATTTCAAATTCTGTTTGATAAAAGTTCGCACCCATCATAACTGTATCCTGCAGTGGAAGAGATTGCTCAAATATGATTCAGTGGAAATCGATTCTATATCTTAAAGAAACACAGAATCTGTGAAAAATTACCTCGACCTTGACACCGTAATCTAAACGTGAGCGTTCGCCAATTATGGAGTGTTGGATGCTACATTCTCTTAGGAAACAACCATGAGATATTATTGCATCGACAATCTGCAAAAAAACTCAACGTACTGAACCGTGAGAGAAGCTAGATACCTTAATAAAAGAAAGAATATCTTAAGTACAACAACATACCTTGCATTTATCGATTTTGGTTGGTGGTAGGAACCGAGGGGATGTAAAGATAGGTGTCTTTGGATCATAAAACTCAAACTGTGGGAACTGCAAGAACCCAGTAATTATTTCCAGGAAAAGAATGAAATTCAGCTCATTATTTAGAAGAAACTTCAAATTTTCAGGAAAATAGGTTTATGACTTATGAACAGTTTCCTAGAGGTAAACAATTGATAATTAATGAGCATGGAACCAAAGGAATCAAGTTAAAAAACATGTCAATTTACTAATGAGAACACTAACCTCTTCCGTGAGCGCCAAGTTAGCGTCATAAAAGGATTTTATTGTTCCAATGTCCTCCCAATAGTCTTTGAATAAATATCCCTGTCACGCCAGAGACATCCAACACAAATTCAGGTTCATGACGTGTTAAAGAATGAATGCAGTTGGTGATGTTTGTAAATTGAAAATAATGAAGATGTCTCGTACTTGGACATTGTGCTCCAAAACAGCTGCAGGAATTATTTCAGATCCAAAGTCATTGGCTTTAGGATATGACCACTTCAAAAGCTCTAACAATATGTCTGTCCTAAACACATAAACTCCCATTGATGCAATATAGGGGGTTTTTGCAGCTTCTTGTGGAGATAACCCTAGAAGAGTGGTATCGGTTTGCTGCAGCAAATCAACCAAAAGGGTACTGTTGAATGTAATTACAATGCTAAGCCAGATGATATGAATCTCTGATCTAATTATGGTAAACATGGATTCATATTTAAACCTTAGAAGTTGCTGTGGATACAGATCATATGAAACTCACCATTGCTTCCAGATCTGCGCCCTTTGGTTTTTCTGCAAATTGGATAACTTTACCGTTGCTGTCAATCTTCATCAATCCATAGTCTGATGCTCGGCTGGAAAGCGCCCACTCAACTTTAGATATATTTAGAGCCATAATCAAGATGATGGATTTATGTATATATGCAAAGTATGTGTATATTTTGTCATTGTCCATCCAAATAATGCCTGAATGATCCTAGACATTAAACTTTCTACAGATAAAAAACCTAGAGAAGTACGACAAAAGCATAGTAATTACCAACCTTCAACTTTATAAAGTTCAAGGAATGAAGAGAAAGAATGACCAACCTTTCACCAACTTGTGCACATGAAATTGTTATATCTGCATTTCTGTCGACATGGCTCTGTTAATACGTACACCGGATAAAATGTTAAGCAAGATATTTAGGAAATATAATGAAAAGGTCCATTCCATTAAGGAATAAATGACTCTTTACCTGCACAAAGTGCATATAATCCATTCGGTAAAGATGATCCCCAGACAAGATCAGTACATGCTCAATATTCCTATTCTTGGCATCCTGCAAAGAAGGATCCAGATAATATATAAATTTTAATTTGAGTAGAGACAAGAGTGGAAGAACTATGTGGAATTCAATGTACATCTATCCGTATCTGCTTCAAAGATGGTAAAGTCCACATGAATTTCCACACCAACCTCAAATACCCATGTGAATTGCCTCACAGCATCTGCTGTTCCTTGAAACCAATTCATTCCAGTGTCTCCAGGTGTTTGAGTGGCTGCTAGAACCTGTTACGTTTTCTCTAAGTCAGCAAATAAGTTAGTTACTAGTGGAAACGTACGTAGATATGTATCTGCCTCACGGTTTCAAATATACCTCAACAAATCCATCCCCGAAGTTAATACCATTCCCGAAGTAGGTGCGCGCAATGTGGCGATTGAGGGGAGCAGAATTGAACTGAGTCAGCACAAATATTTTGTTTAAGCCACTGTTGATGCAGTTACTCATTGGGATGTCTATAAGTCTGTAGCATCCTCCAACGGGAACCTGAAGATCATAACACATCATTACACAATTGCATTTGAAACCTAAAGTGAATCCACCATTTGCAATATTATATATCATGGTCTATAATCTGGAGCCGACATAGGTTCTTAAAAGACAAACAAATGGAGGCAAACGGATGGGTTTCCGTAAGAAACCACTAAGTTAATGGATCTTCTTCCCTTGCACCCTTGAGAAAATCCATAAAGCTAAAAGGAGGGCAGCAACATAGTTTAGCTTCATGATCATATTTTTTCATAAGCTGTTATGATCTTAGTTGTATAGGAAAATTTCCAAGTTTGCACATATATACTTAAAGATACCGTATCAAAATGTCATGCACCAATCTCCAAACTACAATAAAGTTGAAAAACATGGTTACCGCAGGAGTTGCAGTTCTACTGGTTAGAGGGAAGAGGTGGGTCCCTGGACCTCCTCCTAATATGATTGACGCCACATTTTTCGGGTCCGCCTTTGGTTTCAGGAACCATTCCGCTGGGAGAGCCTGAGATTGAAATGCAATGTACTTGAGCCATTTCTACATTTTGATCATAACATATCATCAAGGACTATAAAAAAAAGGAAATCAAGTCACCACAGTTCTGTTGTTGTTGTCTTTTGAATTGAGAAGAGAATAAGCAACCCCGTGCTTGATCTTAGTGACCCTTGATTGATTCACTGGAACCCTAGTTTTGTTGTGACCCCATCTAAACCTCTCCCCAAAAATTTCACTCTCTCCATTGAAAAGGATGGTTTTTGGGAAATGGGTGCTAGCTTTCAAGCCCACACAACAAGAACCCATTGCAGCTGTTGTTGGCTTGCCTCACTAAAACCTAAGATATACAATGGGGGATCAGAAACTGATATCAAAGGGTCAAAAATAGCAATGAACACAGCCCTAACTGAATAGAATAAAATATAGCATAGAAACACAATGTAAGCAACTAATTAGAAGCAAAGCTCAAGCTTAAGATTTTGGGGATAGATTGTAAGCAAAAAAACCCAAGTACCCAGATCACAGAAACTCCTAAAAATCCAAACTTTGAAGAACCCAGATGGCAAAAAGTATACCAGAGGTTTCAAGATGCCATTTTTCATGACACACATGTCCCTTTATCTAAGCAAAAGTGATTTCCAAAAACATGAAATTAATAACTTTGAAGATGGTGATTGCGATTCTCCAACTTAATTTCTTTTCCTATTTTTGTCCTCCCAAAACAAATAGTTAAAATCTTTTGTAATGTCAATGTTTGATCAAGATTGGAAATAATAATAGAAAAAAAATATAATAATGTGACAGAGCCAAAATGGAAAGGAATTAATGCAAGTAAAATTAATTAAAACATCATAAATGTAGTGATACTCAGTGGAATATATTATTTACGCACGAGTTTGTCATGAATTATTGTGTTCTTGATACTAATTTTGCTAATACAATTACTGGAAATGCTAAAAAAGAATCAGAAAATTGATATTTTGCAGATTCAGCTTTTAATTTACAGACAAGAACGGAGCAGTGATGTTACCTAACTGACAAGAAGAAGAAGAAGATTCCTTGGAGTTATTGAGAAAGCTTCCAAAATCCAAATTTTGTTGTCTGTTTCATTGTTAATTTTGTAATTTTTTCTTGTTCTATATATTTTACAAGATAAAAAATACCCAGAAATAAAACTAGTGGACTAGGAAGTTTTCTTCAGATCCTAACTCTATGCTGAAATGTTATATTTTAGAGCAGTTTATTGCCTCAATTTACAAATTAGTAGCAATTTTACAATATTTGTACAAATGCACATGACTTTTTAATTGAGAAGCTAGTGTTGATGGTACATGTGTTACACATGTTAGTTAGTTATTGGTTGCTTTTTATGATAAGGGGGTCCATGCTAGGCTGACAAACAGTTCACAAATAATGGATAAAGTTGGATCCGGCCCGAATATGTCATGTCAATAGATTTTGACAATTTAATCTTTTCTATAGAGTTAGTAATGTTAGACGAGTTGCAGATAAACATTTGTGGTTTAAAACATATTAAAGTATTAAGGGCTTGTTTGGTAACACTACTGAAAAATCAAAAGCAGCTTCAAGACTACTTTTAAAAGTAACATTGTTTGCTAAAAAAAGTTTGTAGAAGCCAATAAAAGTGCTTCTGTGTTATGAAGCAAAAGCAAACAATATTTATGGTTCTATTTTTTAAAAATTTTAATTATAAAAGTAAAATGACCAAAATGTACATTATATATCAATTTTTAGTATATGAGAGCAAACAAATATTTATGGTATGCTAATTCAAGATTGTATTCAGCTAGCTTCTTGTTTGGAGACTTTCTCGTTCTCTTTTGTTTACCGATCCGCAGATGTAGTTGCTCACACTCTAGCTAGAGCATCTAATTCTATGTCTAATCGTTGTAGTTGGATTGCTTCGGATTGTCCCCCGAAAGTGATCCACGCTTTGAGTATTGATTTAATATAAACAGTCTCATTTTGCTTAAAAAAAACTAATATTTATATGTACCTTTATACAATATAGAAAAAAAATTTATCAACATATTATGCACCTCAATAATTAAAAAAACAGTTATGTGATATGTTAAACAACATTTGGCTCTTAGGTATTTTGATTGAACAAAAAATAATCTCAGACCACTATGTATATATCATAAAAAATATAT
>JAYMSZ010001718.1:0-13588 GCA_036897665.1 Pelargonium citronellum
TCTCCCGATTCTTGAATGACATTTATATCCCTATTTTATTTTTTGTCTTCCTATATTGTCATTGTTAATTCATATATTTACAAGTTCATGCCATTGATCACAATAACTAAAATATACCTAATTCTTTTACCGTAATATTATAATGTTCATTATTATTATTTATCATTATATTATTATGAAAATATGAAACTTTGTTCATGACAAATATGTACTTGAAAAGGATATAAATGACATTTTGTTGTATTTTCATAAATTTTTAAATTTTAGTACATGAAATCCAAACATAATATTTTAGATTCACTTTTCATACACAAACATATTATTCTTAACTTTCTAGGAATGTGTATTATATGAATATAAATTCATGTAATATATAAAATCCGTGGTAATTTGGATTCCCCGACCCAAACTATGATGATACTTTAACTTTATTTATTAAGTGAAATAATTTTAACATTTGACGTGACAATAAAAAGTTGAAGTAAAATAAATAATTCTTATTATTAATATTAAATAGTGACACCACCAAAGCATTGATTAAGTGATGAAATGTTGTTTCAACTTAACACGATAGTGAGAACTTAAGGTGACAACGATTGCAGGCTCACTTCAAAAACCTGACTATTAGCGACAAAAATGATGACGTGTACAATTACCTCAATTATTTATTTGTCAATGTTGCAGTTTCTCACTCCATCCATCGATGTTGGAATTGGAAGATAAAACATAAGATTGGTACTTATTTTTTTTTAATAGTATTATAAAATAAAAACAAAAAACCAAAACACTCCCAAAACCAAACAATCAACAAGAACTGTGTCTCCAAACCCAACCCACCAAACAGCTTCTTCTTCCTCTTCTTCAGATTCTCTCTGTTTGGCCTCAAGAATTGTGTGCTCTGGTTGTGGATCAAGAAGCCATGGAAGCTCCACTTCTGGGTTTGGAGGACAGTTCTGTCCACGAAAAGAACAGGACCCTAACCATAACAAGAGCTCTCTGCTTCTCTCTAGCATTCATATCCATCACAAGTCAGTTCAATTTCTCTCTCTTTTTTCTCTATCAATTTGTTTTTTTGAATTATGGGTTTTGCTCAGAAACTCCAAATCTGAAATGGGTTTTGTTGTAAATTCAAGTCAAACCATGAAAGAAGCTCCATTTTCAGTTCTTGGTTTTGCATATTTTTTTCATTTTTGTTTCACAAATTGGCCTATGAATCTTGAATATCTGCTTACTTTGTAAGCAACAATACATGTTTGACTTTGATATTGATCTCATGGATACTTGAGTTTCCAACTTCTTGTTAATATAAAATATCTGAACTTTTAAGGAGAATGTTTCATTTTGGTCCCCCAATTATCCATTTTGTTATGTATGGGTACCTAATTTGAGTTTTATTTCATTTCGGTCCTATCAAATTAAGCTAATGAGACAACTTTTTTGTTAACATGTCAATCAAGTGACACTTAAGTAAGCTTATTTTACTGATTGAACCAATTTGGGACAAAATTGTATAATTAAAGGACGTGATAGCCACGTCAATTTTGTTCTGAAATGGTTACATTCATAACTTTAGCTTAATTAAGCGTTACTAGCTACATCAACAACTTTTTTGCTGCATCAGTCTAATTTGATGACAAAAGTGCATTTCGAACTAATTCAAAACAAAATAGCAAAGTTTATAGGCCAAATTGGAAAAAAGTTTAATTTGAGTGCCAATCCCGAGATTGTTGGGTATAGTTTTAGAAAACGTGTAGGATATTTTTCATTAAAACTCGTTCATATGGGCTATTTGATAATCTTTAACAATCTTTCATAAAGATTTAAACCTTTGATTTGTTTCCCATAAGGTCTGAGGTATATATATATGTGAACATTTTTAGTTCCATAAGTATCTAATTCTGCTTGCATTTTAGTTCTTGGCCTTACACTTGGAGGCAGCTTAAATTTCTTGCTATTGGGAGAGGAAAGTGAGAATAATGGATTGGATGGATTCACCAATCCCGAGATTGTTGAATCAGAGCA
Organism: Pelargonium citronellum; assembly: GCA_036897665.1. Classification (NCBI taxonomy): domain Eukaryota; kingdom Viridiplantae; phylum Streptophyta; class Magnoliopsida; order Geraniales; family Geraniaceae; genus Pelargonium; species Pelargonium citronellum. Next base: position 2,023 of record JAYMSZ010001718.1, read on the forward strand.
AGGCGTCGTTGCTGCTGACGATGGTCGTTGCTCTGAAATCGGTGCATCAATGCTCAGGCAGGGCGGGCACGCTGTGGATGCTGCTGTGGCAACCACATTGTGCCTTGGCGTCGTCAACGCCATGGCGAGCGGGATAGGAGGAGGAAGCTTCATGCTTGTTCGGTCTTCATCAGACTCGAAAACACGAGCATTTGACATGCGGGAGACCGCCCCTTTAGCTGCTAATAAGGTTCGGTTTCTCCTTTCGTTTAGTACTTTTGGAGTCCTCGGACAATGTTGACATGTTCTGGTTGGAAGAAGTTATCTTCAGATACCATTTTGGTCGGTTTTTAGTAAAAGATGGATCATTAGTTCAAGGACCTAATTGGGTCGGATCTTGATAGTTCACGAACCATTTTAATAATTTAACTTCAAACTAAAACCCGACTCTCCAACTGTCACATTGAGTTTTTAGTTCAGTCGGTCCTCTGATAAGCAAAACCTTTGTATTTGATTTGTTGATAATGTCTTCTTTAATAGGATATGTATGCGAACAACCCCGAAGCCAAGTACATTGGTGCACTATCAATGGGAGTTCCCGGCGAGCTAGCCGGGCTTCACGAAGCTTGGTCAATGCACGGGCGATTACCTTGGAAAATCCTATTCCATCCCGCCGTAAAGCTCGCCAAAGACGGGTTCGTGGTTGCTCCATATCTCGGATCATACATTGCCAAATGTTCCGACATGATCTTGAGAGACCCGGGCTTGAGACATGTCTATGCACCAAATGGGAAGTTGTTGCAAACAGGTGATAGATGCTACAATGTGAAACTTGGTCTCAGCTTAGAGGAAGTTTCGGAAAAAGGACCGCAAGTGTTCTATAACGGATCCGTTGGCGAGAAATTGGTGAAGGATGTGAGGGAGGCTGGTGGGATTTTGAGCATGGAGGATTTGAGGAGTTACAAAGTGGAAGTAACTGAAGCTGAGGCTGTGAATGCTATGGGATACACTGTTTTCGGGATGCCGCCCCCGTCAAGTGGAACGCTCGGGCTTTCGCTGGTAAGTTGTATTTGTTGTTTTTCTTGGGCTGGCAATTTAGGACACGACACGAACACAAACACGATTTAAGTGTGTTGGAGAACCCAACTCGTTTCATAACCGTGTTGTGTTTATGTTGGACTTGTAAAGCATGCACATGACGGTAACACGATTAATGTTGAAATGATATGTTAGCACGTGTTTGAGTCAGGAAAGCAAGTAGGGAAAAGCCGCGTAAATAGATAACCGTCTTCTGACCCGACTTTTTATGCAACTCAGTACTTCTGCATAAAAAGTCGGGTGTAGACAGTGTGAGCTATGATGCAATAATAAGGTTGCACTTGCAGCCTTGTGATCTATTTACGGGTTTGAGTCAAGAAAACAGTCTCTGCATAGTAATATTTGACATTTTTTCTATATAAATGTTCTTGAATGCAGATTCTAAACATCTTCGATAGCTATGGCACTATAGATGCCGCGAAAGGATCCTTGGGATTGCATCGCCTGATCGAAGCATTGAAACACATGTTCTCCATCCGAATGAACTTAGCTGATCCCAATTACGTGAACATTTCCGACTACAAATCTGAAATGCTATCTCCATCGTTCGCCAAACAAATTCGGGAGAAGATCTTCGATAACACGACTTTCCCTCCAGAGTACTATCTTTCAAGGCAAGTCACAACTCAACTGCATTTAAGGTTTTAAGAAACTAGGCTAAGTTGCACAACATTACGATAAACTTTTCATGTGTTGCACACAACTACATTGAACTTTATAGCGGAACAATAAACTACACATACTTTTATAATAAAACATCATTGTATATAGGGGCGTTTTTGTTATTTCAATGAAATGTTAACTATGCTATTAACGGTGCAACTTACTAAAAGCAGGCGTAATTATGTACAACACGTGCAAAGTTCATTATAGTTTTGGGCAATCTATCTAACTATTCTTTCATTAACGATCATTTCCAGGTGGAGTCAGCTTGACGATCACGGGACAAGCCATTTTTGCATCGTAGATGCGGATCGAAACGCCGTTTCGATGACGAGTACCGTGAACTATCCATTTGGAGGTGGAGTTTTATCTCCATCTACCGGTATTATTCTTAACAATGAGATGGATGATTTCTCAATACCAACTGAAGTGACTCCTGATAAGCTTCCTCCAGCTCCTGCAAATTTCATTGAACCAAATAAGAGACCATTGTCTTCTATGACTCCAGTCATTGTTACCAAGGTATGTAAACACTGAATTTGATAGGCATTAACCCGATCTGTAAGGGTCCAATTTCTTTTATTTGGGTCGGGATTTACAATGTGTGCATTTTCATGATCCGACCCTCTTTGAGAAAATGGGTAAATTTTAACCGACCGGAAAATTATCCGGGTCCATTTATGCAATTAGAACCTGTAAAACTGTGGGTTAGGTTTCAGGAGTCTGCGGGTTCAGGTCCAAATTTTCAGCTCTTTTGTTATTTAGGCAGAAATGTAGGTTTTGCCGCTTTTGTGGACCTTGTGATTCTCTCTAGCTTGAATTCGAATTAGTTGACACCCAATGTGACAATAGGTCACTGGATGAGAAAAATGTCGCATTTGGATCGACTTAATTGTGAATATTTGGTTCGAACCTTAAGATTCACGCTGGTTTCATGATCAAACCCTAAGTTAATTTTTCTCATTTTGCAGGATAATCAGGTGGTTGGTGTTCTTGGTGGGAGTGGTGGATTAAACATAATCCCAGCAGTGACACAAGTGTTTCTCAACCATTTTATCTTGGGATTGGATCCTTTAGCTGCAGTGCAACAACCAAGAATCTACCATAGGGTATGCTCTAAACTAGAACAGTCAATTTGAGTCCTAACATGTGACACGTACACGAACACAAATTTTAGTAGATTCATGTTCAGTATAATCTGATTCGTGTCGGGCTCCGTCAACTAGCTCAACGCTTTCCAGAGCCTTTCACATGACCAAAAAATCTTAACCCAAACATGAATAATGATAATTTGTAAAAATCCCAATTTGGTCATTGATTTTTTAAAAACATAAATTAGTAAATGAACTTTCAAATATGAACCTAAAATGAATATTCCCATTAAGCGGTTAGACATGAAATTTAAAATATATTTCGTAGTTATTTTATTCACATGGCGACCAAACGCTACCTACAGATTATCTCAAAATTTCAAAAAGATCAATCCTGATTTTCTCTATTTTCCTTGCAGCTAATGCCAAATGTGGTTAAATTTGAAAACTGGACTGTCATTGATGGGAAGCACATTGAGCTTTCAGAGGAGAAGAAGCTTTTCTTGGCACAAAGAAACCATCAACTTGAGTCTCTGGCTGGAGGAGCCATTGTCCAACTCATTGTTCAAACCCTCCAAAACCCGATCGAAACGCCTTGAAAATTTGGCAAATTTCCCAATAATTCCACAATAATCCATGGAAGACTCACTGCTGTTAGTGACCCTAGAAAAGATGGAAAGCCAGCAGCAATGTGATGATCATCTAAATAGTTTCTTTTGAAATGTTGTGGAGATGAGAAGTGAAAGGTTTGGTGTTGAAATGTATAATTTGATTTAATGAACATAAAAATAGACATTTTGTGCATATAGATTTGCAGTTTCACTGGCATTCGAGCTGACAGCTCGTTCGTTTCGTGTTGGAGGTTGACTGCAGTATTTTAAATAATTGTACTCAACTGTTAAACATGACATGTTTATGGACACGTAATACAACTACGGCACGTTTAACTAAATGGGTCGGGTTGAAATGATAAAATCTAACATGTTTTGCATGACAAGACCGACATGTTTGGCGTGACACGGCGCAACATGATTTATATCACAACTTTAACCTATTTAACATAATTATGTTATCAAGCTAGAGTTTAATGAGAGTGAGTTCAGATGATTAAATAGTTAGGGTTTCACTATGTTCAGGTTTAATGAACAAAATGGTATTTTAGTCATTTTATTACTAAATTAACGGTGTCATTAACTGAATGAGCTTTAGATAATTTATGGTAGTTACATGATTGTTAAAAAAGATAAAGATGGTAAAGTACTGCATATATGTAGTTCATAACAGTGATATGCAATTTCCGTCAAATACTAAATCACAATACGTCACGTTTATGAACACATTAGATATTGTATCAAACTTCGATCTTTTGATATTACGGTTACAATTATTTTCCGGACATAGGTGGCGTTTGTTTAATTATTCATCAATCGATCTAAACTAACAAGTTCTTCATCATTCAAAATTGATTATCATTGCATCTTCCCGAGTAGCATCAATCTCTTCAAGTCTTCGAAAACTAAAAATCAATATGAACGAATCGAGTGAGTAATTAATCAATGAAAAAGCATTATTGTATAAATAAGAATGGAATTACTAAATTTAACAAGAAAATGAAATTTGATAATTACCGTAAAGATCGCGTGACCCAAAGTTGTTGATATGTAATTGGAGAACTCAAGCTAAAATATTGATCAGGCGTAATTGGAAAAATTCCCTCGTCGGCGCGCAGGATGCTTATGTGTCTTTTAGATTCAAGGATCGGATCGTCATAGTTTGTAACACTTTGAGGGTAAAATGTATAGTCATCATCGTGAGTGTAGAATACACAGTCGCTTGTAAATTTATCAAGTGGAATTTCATAATCGTCTCGCAAGCATCTACGAGAAGTTGCCTTGCATGTGAAGGTATAGTTATTACCAACAAACAAGCATATATCACCGAGTGATGTGACTCGATTCCATTCTCTCGTGGAGAAATTGATTTTGAAAATCCTGAAAAACAAAGTTTTATGATCCGTTCTAACATATCGAATGACCAAACAGAGCTCTCCGTCCAATTCGAAAAGGTACTTCTTAGTAAAATATTTGTAATCAGGATCGAATGGCAAATCCGACCCTGGGAAATATAAGTTTTCACTATATCTATTCATTGACAATTTCACTGCTCGAGGGTAAGGTCGGTCAATTTGAATCAAGACCAGAACCGGAGAGTGATCGCGGTTTCTTCGAACTCCGTAAAAGTTACCCTTAAAAGAAATGATGTCATTCAAATCGTTAGGACCTTGGATGCGGGACCACACATTGTCACCCGGCCTGGCAAAGGCCAATATAGAATCTTCTTTGCCAAGATGGACTACGAGCAATACAATGCAATTATGGGGCGTTTTTTCAGGATCTGCAGTCAGAAATGTCTTGTAAGGATTGTACTCAACCCCCTCGACTTCGGCTAAGGTCCTGAGCGAGGGAAGGCGAAGAGTTTCTCTAGAAAACGGTTCGAGGAGGTTAAAATTAAAATTAATAGGGCAAAATGTGACCATCCAACCGAAAGGAGAGCCCCAACACTTAGTCCTAGAAAGTTCGGGCAAGTCGAGAAAAATTTCCTTTTCCCTAATTTTGGGATTGTAGGTGCGAAACATAAACCTAGAATCAGAACAGGAATAGAAATGAGAATGAAAATCAGATTCCTTATCCGAGACTTTTCGGAATCGGAGGATACAATAAGGTATCCAAATATTGGGTTTCTTGATCCGACGGTGAAAATCAGAAGCAATAGAGTACCAATTACGAGACACTGCACAGAAATTGACAAAATCTTGAACCAAATCGATTTTCTCAGCAACCAAACACAAGATAGCACCAGAAAGTGAGGACCAATCTGCTCTCTCCATTTCAATTCACTCTCACGTAATTGGCTTTTTCGGTCTCTTAAATAGAGAAAAAGATACGGATTTTACCGTTGGCTCATGGGATTTACTATTCCGATTCGTATCTGTAAAATTGGAACAATATTGATTATTTATTTATTTTAATGGGCCCAACCTGTTGGGTACCCGAAACCTAACCGTTTTATGACAGTTTCAAATCTTAATTTATCAACCCGAAAGAACTAGGTCGGGTTTGGTAGATTATAAAATTTTAAGGTCGGGTATACACACAAAAACAATGCATTTTATGCATAAGACCTGAAACCCAACTAACCTTACAGGGTCAAGTTGGATTAGGGTTCATCAACCTGAAACCGATCTTAAATTTTGTCTCTTCTAAGTAAGAGTGATAACTGATGAGGTCAAATCTTTTCACCGACTTAATCAAGTCTCAACTATTAACTCGATCACTGCAATTCAAACAGAGCAATAAATAGTTTGATATTCACAATCACAAGTACTTTCAAATTCATTATCAAATAATTCGATCATTTGAATCCCTTGGTAACTTGGGACCAAAGTTTCCAAGAGTGCAAGCATTAGCAAATAAGTATACAAACTTATGCAGATCAAATAATAATTTTTTATATATAAGTCATTTATTTCATGGAAATTAAACACATGAAAAATAGCAACAAACCTATTTACAACTTACAAAGTAATGCATAGAGAAAAACAGAAGAAAATTTCAAGAAAGCTGGCCAGCCTAATTTGCAGAGGCTCAAGCAATGAAAATTATATATATATATATTATGCTCTTGGTTTCAAGCTCGTGTTTCCATCATTTCCGAGCTTATCGAGTTTTTCAACTGAACAACGATCATCCAACAGCTGGGTTAAAATTTCTCCGTCTCTCTTGTCGTCGACGGCATCTTTAGGGTTCAAAAAGCTCGGCTGGTTTGTGGACGAGAGAAGCCTAGCCCACATCCTGTCCGTTATCACCACCATGTTTTGCTTCTCGGTGATTCTCTGCAAAAACACGAAGCCAACAACGAGTAAATAAGCGTGTTTGTCGTTTGATCTTAGGAACAAAACCAATAAAGAGTAAAGATTGTTGTTCTATGCGGGCCAACGAAGTCCACAAGTAACCAAGATAGCGTTTGGATTAGAAACTTTGGAATGAGAATTAGATTCTCATTCTGAATTCTCATTCTGAATTCTCATTCCTGGTTCCTAAACAAAAATTATAATCCAAACCCTAAGTGTGTTTGCGTATCTCATTCTCTTTCCGATATTTCAACAGAATTTGTGATCCAAACGCTACCTTAGTTCGCTGACTAAAAGTGGCGGGCCAATGCACAAGGCTCCCACTATTGAGGAATCTAGGGAGGGTCATTTACGTATACAACTTTTCTCAGCTTTTTCCGAGAGACTGTTTCCTTATAGTCCACGATTACGGTTTCTAATTCCATCTCAATAGTAGTGTCTAAAACGGGTTTATACCGAATCATATACTGATATCAATAGTTAAAAAAACGTAAAGATGAACTCACATAGAAAGGGATGTAACACTGTCTTCCATTGACGAGCCCGCTAGTAAAGCCTGTGTAACCCGCCATTGCCCCGTGAACAGCACTTTGAGCGAGAAGTGTACAATACTCATTGTCGGAGGCGTTACTTGGAATAGCTCGAATCATGTACGTAGGATCTGTAAGGAAACAACGAGCAAATGCGAGTTATAAACTATAATAGCCGCTTCTAAGCTTTTCGTAAGGACGGGAAAAATTCAAATTGTACATTACCAACCTATGTATTTGAGGGTTATGGCCATTCTCTTTTCCTTTAAGAAATGTTCCTGCACATCCAAACCGAAATATTCTCATATTTGCAGCAAAATAATCGATAAGAAGCTTAAAAAAAACTCGGATATGAAAGTGTACCTTTATCCTCGAAGACATCCATAGCCCAACATCTTGAAGAAGTTTGTTTCCCGAAGCATCCTGCTTCTTAGCCAGAGACTGCATACTCTCGGAAACAAGATCCTGCCCAGCACCTTCAGCTATCACGATGACCATGTGCCCATTTTCTTTGAGTCGTTTCTCGATAAACTCAAATAGTCCACCCGGGCCCTCAAGATAAAAGGGTGACTCTGGAATCAAGCAACAGTCCACATCTCGGCTAGCAAGCGTTGCGTACATTGCAATAAACCCTGCTCAGTCAAATTTGGCACAGAAACGACAATCACGAACACTTTTCTCTTATGGTTTAAGAGATTGTACACCTTAAGTTTTCACTTCCCGACGATCACAAAACAATCGATATCTAAAGAGATCAAACTGACAGTACATCTTTTCCCATTTTACTTATTAAAGTTTTGCTCGTGCATAGACCCCTTTTAAAATTGAGGATACATGAAACAAAAACCACTTGTGAAAGCATTACCAACAGCTACGGTTCAATATTTTCGTTATGAAACTACATGTTTTCATATTTATTTCAACACTACTTTTAGACCCTATGTGCGGATGATGACATCATACACAAATAGAAAACTTACCGCTGTAGCGTCCCATAAGCTTCACGACACCAATACCATTCTCAGTACTCTCAGCTTCAACATGTGCCGCATTAATGGCACGTTGAGCTTCCTCGACAGCAGAGTCGAAACCGAATGATCTGTCAATGACCGGAATGTCATTATCAATGGTTTTGGGGATTCCAGCAACAGCAACTTTAAGGCCACGCCTTTTAACTTCCTACAAAATTAAAAATGAAAGCAAGGTCCATCTTGCATAATATTAGCAGCAAACAATTCAAAGTGAATATATATATAAATATGTATCCATTAACTCTTGAAGTTTTTGACAATAGACTACACTGAACTGAAATAAAGTTACCTCAAATATCACAGATGCCCCTTTTTGAGTTCCATCTCCGCCAATTATGTACACCTGAGGTCCAGAAAAAAAGAAGTAAATTTGACGTTCATAAATTTGAGTAATGCATCGGTATCATAACAAATGCCTAAAACACAAGCATTGAACATTTAAAACTGAGCTTATGTACGTACCTGATTGATACCACGATCCTGAATGCTATCAACTATCTTTGACGTATCATGTCCACCTCGTGATGTCCCGAGGATGGTTCCACCACGCTTGTGGATATCATTGACAAACTTGGGAGTTAAATTAACTGTATTTTTAGCATAGAAACCCTTGTATCCTCCCTACATTTTGATAAATCTCTACTAAGTAAGCATATAATAAGAGAAGGAAAACAGCAAAAAAGATGTCAATATCATGAGATATGTTGTTATTGTCACTTACATCTATGCCTAGAATTTTCTTCACTCCATACATATGGTACAAGCCGCAAACAATTTCCCTTACGACCGTGTTGAGCCCGGGGCATAGACCCCCACACGTTACAATACAAGCATGAACTTCATCGGAGTCGAAATAGACCTTTGAATAACATTTAGCGAACGGACCTTAATCACTAGAACAAGGTATTCAAAAGTTACAGATTTTATATTAATGGAAAAAAGATGAATACCCTTTGACGAGGTCCTGCACGACGAAAATGTGTCCCTCTTGGACTAGTCTTGTGAACAATGATCTGTAGAAGAAGGAACAACCTTGAGCAATAATCATTCAACTAAGGTTTAAAAAATGGTGTAAATGGTCGACCTTTTGCGGGACAGTGTCATCATCGTGGACAAAATATTGCCTGGAAACAAAGAAAAACCGAATTGAGTTTGTGAATGATCCAATCATAACACTATTATAGGAATTGAACTCACTTAACAACGGAGTATGCAGGATTGTCTTGCAACGGATTAAGATAAGTCTGTGAGAAATACCAAGAACAATAAACAAGACGACATAGTTGTCAGAGAAGATAAGAAGCAACGTGATCCGTTTTCAACCGTATGACTAAAAAGAAAGCTTTGAATCAAAACCATTAATGAAACTTCAGATCATTCGAGCATAAAAGTAGAAATTAGTCATGTAGTCAACCAAACAAAATCTTCCTATTAGTTGAGCCAATTGCACCAATATGGCATTTTCAATCATAAATAGAACACAAAACAAAACATTGAATCAATTGAGCAGGAAAGTGAAAATCAGTCGTGAAATCAACCAAACAAAATCTTCAAATTAATTGAACCAACTGCACCATTTCCAATCACACAACAGAACACAAAACAAAGCATTGAGTCGATCATGTATGAAACTTGAATCATGTGAGCCGGAAAGTGAAAATTAGTCATGTGAAATACCACAGAAAAGAAACTTCAGAAATTAGAAATTAGTCAATTAATCAATCAAACAAAATTTTCATATTGATTGAACCAAATGCACCATTTTCAATCACACAACACAAAGCATTAAATCAATCATCTATGAAACCTGAATCAACTGATCTGGAAAGTGAAAATCAGTCATGTAATCACAATATCTGATCATATTCAAAAGTAGACCATGATCAAATGATCATCCACAACAATTGACCTTTAAGAAAATAACATTTTTGAAACCAAAATCAATCAAAACATGGTGGTACCCTGTTTGGCTGGTGAGAAAATAGCACATCCCAAAACAAAATTAAAATTTGGGTCTCTTCAGTATACCCACTCCCTTCTTTCTTGCAAGATTACAACCAAACCCAACTAAAAAAAAAAACATTTTTTCATCAACCAAACAAAAAATCATGAAAAACAGTGACACCCTGTTTGGCTGGTGAGAAAAAAAGCACAACCAAAAGCAAAATTAAGATTCGGTTCTGTTCTGTTCTGTTCTGTTCACTGAGCCCAACCCATCTTTTCCCGGAAGAATCCAACCAAACCCAACTAAAAATAAATCATTTTTTTTCCCACTTTCCAATCATTTTCCCACCAACCAAACAGCAAAATCATGAACAGAAAACGTACAGGAAGATTGGGGATTAAATCAGACAAATGAGGCACATCTTCAAGAACATAACCACAATCTCCAGTAACAATCTTCGTATTCGGATTATTACTAATCTTCGCCGTCGAACCCATCGCCACACCCGACAACCCGAAAACCCGAAAACCTCCTCCAAAAAAAAACTCAAACCCAGAACTTTCGCAGACGAAACCGAAGATGGGTAGCTCGAACAACGAAGACTCAGAAGCCGAAACTTTTCAGACGATGAAGAAGAAGCGGCAGGAAGTTAAAGACACCATTTTTATAGGAGCTTGCGTGTTGTTGTTGTTGGGTCTGTGGCTCTCGATTTTTGTGGCAAATGTTTCGATCTTGTACGGATGTTTTGGAGAAAAGAAAGAACCAACATTGACATTTTTAGCATGTAATTGATCGGTAATTAGTTACCGGTAGTTTCATAGATTAGCGATCGGTGGTGGTGTTGTTCTTGGACGGTACGCAAGCGAAGAAACGACTGGTCGTATTGGCTCGTGGCGGCTACGGAATGGAAGATCTGGGTTCGGATCAGAATCGGATCTTGGGTCAATGGGTCGTTTGTAGAATCTGGTTTTGGACTGTTCTTGAATCTGACTTTTTACATAAGAATTTAAAATTTGGATTCTAATAAAGTAGGTTTTAATTATTTATTATACTTTATTTTTAATTGTTAATTACGATTTTATTTTTGTTTTTCTGATTTATTTTTTCAATTCATATATTTGTTTCTTCTCATTAGCAAATGGATTACATAGAATTGGTTTAGGGTTTCTCCCTAAAGTTTCTCTAAAACAAAAATGGTCTTTCCGTCTGTATGACGTGTTCGGTCCCTGATGACAGTTAGATTTTCAGATTTTGGTTAATTAAAGGCGGCTTGTAAAGGCGGCGGTGACGGTTTTGGTTACTTTGTCATCTCATCAACG
>JAYMSZ010001719.1:0-13584 GCA_036897665.1 Pelargonium citronellum
TGGCACACTAGGAAAACACAATGATGATATATAGGGACTCAATTTGAGTCCCACCATTGCTGATGCTCTAAAGAAAACGTATAAAGTATAATATATCCAAATGTTTAACTTGCATTGTAGCAATTCTCTAGAAGCTTTTTTAATTTTGAATTTTGTTCCTGGTTTTTCGGGATATTTAGTAAGAAAATTAAATTTCACGATGTCCAATGTTACAAACGTAAATTGCAATACCCAATAGGTAATAGATTCTGTGTGCTAAGAAATGTAAAGATGGGATTTTTTTATTATTCTTATTTGGTATATTTTTAGTCTCCTCTTTTATAAGAAAGTGGAGATTTTATTGGATTGTTTGGGTACATAATTTGATATGTATGATTTTGGGAATTTTAAATTTTTGAGTTTTTATAGGTGCAATACTTATAAATTTCTTTGTTTGGATAAATTATTTATCATTTAATAGTTGCTAATTGTAATAGCTAGTGACATTGTATAGTAGAAAAGAAATGTGAAATTATGATAGCATAGATAAAGCTGTCAAACATAAACTTATAAAATTGGTAAAGCAATTTCCTTTATATTATTTTTATGATCAGAATTGATATTGTTGAATATTATGTTCTTATTTTTTTGCATGCACCAAAAAATGTTATAGTCCCTCATGTTTGCTAAAGCTTGTAAATTTAAGCTCTTTTGTTAATGGATTTTCTTTGGTTCAATTAGTAATTATTTGGGTTTAGAATCAATTTGAGCTCAAGAAGCACAATGAGTTTAGTTATACTTGTTTCAAAATTGCATAAACTTTAAAATATTCGGTTAAAAATTAAAGTTTTAAACTCACTTACTAAATAAATTGTATTTGAAAATAGATTTTCACTAGTTTTTTTTTAAACGGTGAATTTAACTAGTTAAATTATGCTGGAAGTATAAAGTAAACTATGGTGAAACCATATATAAATAATTGAACATTTTTGTTACTTTTATCACTCGAATATGTAGAGTTCGCGGTTAAGTGATCATTTGTTCTCATTTAATGCCGAAGAAGAGGGCACCGTAGTAGTTTCGGAAAGGTGGCAAGTTTTGGAGATGTCAGGTTCGACGAGAAGCTTTGCAGGTGATCCAATAAGGAGGAGAATCTTGAGATGCCCCAGCGAGACGGGGAGACTTGTAAATATCCTATAAGACGGGAAGTCTAAAGGCGTGAGGCTTTCAATTTCTAGTGAGCCTTGGAGACTCCAAGGCTTCTCTTGGGGGCCAAGTACCTTGTTGAAGACCTTAGGGATGTAGGGGACTTCTCTTTAGAACCAAGTACATTGTTGGAGATCTTGAAGAAGTATGATGATACTCTTAGGATTAAGTACTATGTTGGGGACCTTAAAAAGGTGGGAAGTTTCCCTTGAGGACGACCTAGTATCTAATTAAGGACCATGAAGAGGTTGAAGGGGCTCCTCTATGACTTTTGAAAAGACATGAGGAGTTTTGATTGCCTTTAAATGCACGGGAGGAATGGGATGCGGTCGGTGGAGATGCAGTACGTAAGGACGAGTTAGCGTCCTAAACGCGATCCATGCAAAAGGACGTGCTCTATAAGGATGCGGTCAGCGAAGTCACGATCCATGGGGTTGCATTGGCATATACATGGTCGTGAATCCATGTTTGTTTTTCTCGGGTTTTAATCTAGTGCTCAAGTGCAGACGTGGGATCGATATGTACACTACGCATCACTCACTCAATCAGCCAATAAATTTATAACTTTCCAAATAGCATTATACATTTTGAAATATATTTGTTAAAATTGTTTATTTATTATATATTATTGTCTTATTTTTCTTGATCTATTCTTGAGGAAAGACACAAATATGAACATGTTTACTTTTCTTGTTCAAACATTAGATTATTATTTACTATAATTTCTTTTCAACAAGATGCTATAAAATAATATTACTTATTTAATCATCACAATCAAAACACTGAAACACAATTGTATAAATTTCATGTATAGCATAATTAGTCAATAAGTATAAGCTCCAAATATTAAGTAAAACATGACCCATAAGTACATCAAGAAGCCACTTAAGCACATCCATTCAATAAAAAATAAGAAACTATTATTATCAAACAAGGAGATACAGATCATTGGACTCCAACATTAGTACATGAATGCTGAAAACACAAATTAAAGCATACTAAATGGTGATGGCACAACAAACATAAATAACATAGTAGTTTTGTTACTTGGCATCTTCGGAACTAAGCTCTCTACATAAGGAACAACATTCAAAATCGTTTCAGGTCTCCTCCGAATGAAAATATCTTTAATCATTTCTCGCTCCAAATCGTAGTGGATTAAATCCCCAAAAATCAATTCTAGTATAAGATTGTTTTCCAGGGTAAACCCTAATGGTCTCTTTACTATTGCGGGAGGCTCCTTTTCGTACAATTTGGTCCAAGACTGGACCACCCCATACTCCATCATTCCCCATATGGAGAGTATTGTTCCCCCGAGAATATTGCAACCATTACAAACTATTAAGGCTAGCTTCCCTTTTATAACATTCAAGAAAAGCCCGACACCTGAATTCTTTGAAATAAAATTCGGCAATAAAACATCTCCAAACACCTCTCGTTCAAAATCAAATGTGACTATTGATTTTGACTCTTCTTCCAACCAATGTGACCGCCCATTCAAAACTACCAAATTATTAGATTCCAAAGAACTCAGATTCTTTGGAAAATCACCTCGAAACACAGTCCATGAATCGGATCTAACTGAGTAGATCTCAGCTCTAGGACGCTCCACTGACCCCCGATACCTAGCATTTCTAGTGTATAAAACCCTTAAGATCCTATAATCATTATTTTCACAAAACCCTAGCCCAACAATAATATGCTTAGTATAGTCAAGGATCCCTTCGAAGAAGCAAGAATCATATACCTTTCGGAACCTCTGAATTGAAGGGTTATAAAGGTACCATGATCGACCGTAAGAACTCAACGGTGTGAGGAAGAGAAGGCCGTCGATGGACCCCACAAGAGTGCAACATGGTGCAAAGGTGGGATCCACCAAAGGTACGTCGAGTTCAATACAAGATAAAGTTTTGTTGCAAAGAACTTGAGAAATATCCTCACCGGGGACGCCATAGCTCCGGTGGACGAGAGTGGCGCCACCACGGTGAGTATTGAAGTCAAGGTGGGACCGGACAAAAGTGGGGTCATGGATGACTGAGAGCCATGGCTTGCTGACACATCTAAACCTAACCAAACTTTTCGAGGGTAACCCTACAAGAACATCCTGGACAATCTCATCAGGAAAGATACCGGAAAGCGACATGATATCGGACAAGAGTAAGAGATAGTTAAATTGGACAAAAGAGACTCTGAAGTTGGTGTGTGATACTTTGATTTTTGGTCCTATTTGTAGTCTAAGAGACAAACTAGATGATGTCGTTTTGGTGAATGTTTTTGTTTTCATTTTTGAATTTTGGACTTTATTTTCAAGACAAAAAGTAAGGAAAATAAATTTTGGGGGTTATTGATAGAGTGCTTTTTTGTCTACCATGCAATGTTTCAACGGTAAAGAGTGTTGGATTATGCGTGCCAAGAAATGTGAAGAGGGAAATTTTTTATTTGATATTTATTTCTATATTCTTATTTGGTAAATTGTTAAGACTCTTCTTTGACAAGAAATTTGTAGATTCATTGTATTCTTTTGGTACATAATTTGATGTGTATAGTTTTTTGGATTTTTGTTTTTTTGAATTTTATATACACAGCGTTAGTAAAATTTAAAAAAAAAATTAAGTTTCTCTTTTATAGATTTAACTTCCAACTCACTTACATTAATTCAATTTTATATACTATCGGTTTTGTCTTGGTTAAATATATCATAATATAATCGAGCAAATAAAATGAAATCATAAATAGTAACTTATGTGTTATGCTATGTTGGATGTTTATAGTCAGGAATTTAGTAATTTGATCTTTTGTAATGAAACAAATTAAACTAGACAAATATGACTTAGATTGCATGATCTAGTATAGATTTGTTAGAACGAATCATAACGTAAGTATGACTCACTAACGTATGTCTTAGTATAATGAAATATGACATTATGATTATCGTTACGTGCGACGATTGATAAATATCCACAGCACGGGCAACTATAATTTTTCATGATTTCTTACAATGAATCTTTATAATTCTGTTTCTTACACTATACATAAGTTGCATCCAAAGTATCACTCCTCATTCTTATGATGAATTATTTATAATTTTGCATAAATTCTAATGATCAATCATTTATTATTTATTCTTAGTTTTATAAGGATTCACTTTTAAAATTCTCTTATAATTTATACGGAGTATTTAGTTCTATAACGATTCACTTTTAAAATTTTCTTTCTAACAATTTGACTTGATCATGAAGGAGGCTTAAGGACAACTGTTTCTTCTGAGGCCATTTGTACTGGTACGTCGAAAAAGCTGTTTTAATGCTTATAAGCTCGTTTGATCACCTTATAAGCTTAAACAAACACCCTCGAACTCTCAACCCGGAAATTCGACCTTCTTACAACATGACATTTAACCGTTGAAATGAAATTTTAAAATATCAGATATTCATAGTCATGGCTCAAATTAAAATACTGACTCAAAATGAAAATATACTTTGCATTGAGCCTTTTTTGTCACAAGAAAGGTGTCAAAATAAAAATCACATTCCCATTCCACATTAAAATTTGAAAAATCTGTACAATAAGCTCACTAGCTATTAGGTACCAAATTATAAAGAACTAGCTCAATGATCAGCAAATGAGACTCATCACCCTCCTCAATCCATTCAAGAACTAGCTCTTTTCAGACATGGAAGTACAATACTATATTTCCCTAAATGAGACCCAAAAAGAGCCATATTGCCATCAAAAAGTAGACACAAACAGTCAAACACTAGCCACAGCACAAATGCAAGTCCACAAATAGTAATTTTTGCTTACTGCACTTGAGAATCCCATAAATCCATTCAAGAAAGTAATATGATTCAACATCAATTATCCGTACTGCTTAGAATTCCGGGTGCTGTATAAAAAGAGGTCAATTACATACCATCTCTCCAAAAATGGCTCATTATCTAGTTAAATCACCATACGATTGATTCGTTCTTTGTGTTTTTCTTTACACCGGATTTGTAGAATTTTACATCACCGCTTGAGGTGCCTCCGGGCCAAAGCAGGGGTCTTCTTCGGGATGTAGACTTTGTAGCTCACCTGATCAAAAGTATGTCAAGTTATTAACAAAGAAAGATACAAACTATAAATATTTGCGACATTGCAGATTTGGGAATTAAAATGTAGAATTCATGGCATGTTCAAACACTCACCTGTACCATTTCACCACCTCGCATCACAGACATTGTTTTCTGCTCATATTGCGAAGAGTCCTTCGCTTCATCTTGTGGCTCATTAGAGGTAATAGCTTCTGACGGAGATTTAAGGCTTGGAGGCTGCAGAGTAGAAGAATCACAAACTTTTGGGTTAACTTCTTCACCGTCTTTACAGCTAATCCCGGACACCACTTGAGCATCTCCACCAGATATCTTGTCCTCACTACTAAAAGAAACCAAGTTTTCATTGGAGGTTTTCTGTGAAACACATGCTTGCTTCAAGGTGGTTGGAGATTTTGATAGATTGAGTCTCGATAATGCTGCATCCGATTTTGATTGATCTGTTGCAGAAGTAGCAGCTGCATTGACCTTTTCCTCAAGATTGTCAGCAACAGCTATTTCGGCTACATTCACTGCTCCAGAACTATTTCCCTGGGGCTTCTTTTGAATTGATTCAACCTTTATGGTAGTGGTTTGCTTCCCAGCATTATCCTTGTCATTGGTATCGATCCCTCCCCGAAACTTTTTCAGATTTTCCAAAGCCTTTCGTCTCAAAACTGACTCCAAATCTTCACCGTCTGGACCACCAGTAGCACCCAAAACCTCGCTGCAACGACTACTTCCTTCCTTGCCAGTTTCTGCAATTTCGATGGATCTGCTAATAGAAACAACAGCTCCTTCTTTTTCAATCTCTTCAGGAATTTTCTTCTCAGACTCGAAACTTGAATTATAACCTGACTCCCTCTTGCTTCCTCCGTCATTACTATCATTGCTTCTAGAAGAAGGGTAATCATCGTGATCATAAACAATCTCTTCTTTGTGTTCCTCGTTATCCAACTCCATACTCACATTTTCCTTTTTAATAACAGTAATAACCGACCTCAGCCGCCTCGAATTATTCTCACTCGTTACTTTCTCCTCAATCCAACGATCACTATGTTCAGCATGTTGGCTATACAAAGTGGGACTTGTATACCTCTCAGTTCTAATCTTATCAACATTCCTTTCACTCTCTTTTTGCCTCTCATACTCACTCTCATCGTAGCTACTATTATCATACCGGCAACTCGACCCACTACTCATAGAACTAACACTGGCATCTCTTCTAGCCTTCCTCTTCTTCTTTTGGTGGGTTCTCTTTCTCCCCCGAGAGCCATCACTTCTCTTCGATCCTTTCTTCTTGCTCACACGGCGAGAATCCTCACTACTATCCCGACTAGAAGATCGCCTCCGGGCCCTCTTCTTCCCACTCTTCGCATCCTTTCGAGTGTGAGACCGTGCCCTTCTACTTCTATAATCATCCTCAGAACTATACGATGAACTTGATAACAAACTTCTCGAATCATCATCAGAAGAAGAACAAGAAACAGAATCCTCGCGACGACGAAGCTTCTTCAACTTACTTTTCCTACTCCTAGTCTTACTTATCTTCCTTGACTGAACCTAAACAAGCCAAATATGCAAACAGCACATACATTGAAACAACCATTAAGCTCACAAAACAGAAATGATCCTATATACACATCAAAATGAAACACCCAAAAATGAAAAATCATCAAAATCTCAAATTTATATTCTTTTCCAAAACTTAAGAAGAAACCCACAAAAGGGTAAACCTTGTAAAGCTCAAAATGTGAAGAACCTATGAGTTTCTACATTATTAATATCAAAAACATAAGGAACCACAGAAAACCCTAAAATCCAGTTGAGAGATCAAACAATAAAGAGCAATAACTATGGAGGAGGAGAAATTACCTTGGAGGATTTCTTCGAACGTTTCTTTTTCAGAGAAGAAGACGAAGACTTGCCCATTGCTCTCAGTCTTGACCTGCAACAATCAAAATTTAAATCCACAAAAATAAAATACAGGAAACGAAGAGAGAAGCGACAATTTGGTAGAAATTAGGGATTTGAAAGAAAATTTAGGAAATTGAGAGCTCGAAGATAGAGAGTTCGTTGTATGCGAAGGAGACGCAGAGCTCATTCCGATTTGGATTTTTGGTGACTTGCAATGCAAAATTTATTCACTAGATTTACCTGTAAGATGGACCCTTTTTTTAGATTTTATTTTATTTTGTGTTTTCTTAATTTAAAAGAAAAATTGGGGAAAATCTTCTCTCTTTTAAATGAAACATTTTATGACACAATTAGATGAGGTAATTATATGTCAACTGAATTCAAAAGATATTTTACACGTAGGATAAACGAGGTTTTATATTCACAAAATTTACGTAGAAGACAATGTGGCATTATATAATTGGTTGATGGTATACCTTGCAACGTCGACTGCGAGTCTAACTAAGTCGGACAAAATTTATCGAGTAATTTTTTATTAATGTTAACATATCTCATCACTTAGTAGGACAAGTTAAGCTTCGACTTAAAGTTGTAAGATACGAACGCGTGAAATTTTATATCCAGCATGTATAGACCCGCAGTCCAAATTATCAAGTTTAGTATCATAATGAGACGGGGATAATGTGCAGATGTAAACTTTGGTGACGTGGTAATGATGTCAACATATGTGGCGACGACGTTCCTGCTATGGTGTCTTGAGCTAGAGCCGGAAAGAGAAGTTTAGAAGGTTACCAATAAAGTGTACCTCGTCTAGGACGTTCAACACATGTTTACCAATCGGACATAGCACTTGAGCGTCATCAGATTTCTACATAACATTTGCCTTCAAAAAACATCTTAGAATCCTCATTCCATCACACCCATGTTTACCAATTTGACATAGCACTTGAGCGTCATCAGATTTCTATATAACATTTGCCTTCAAAAAACATCTTAGAATCCTCGTTCCATCACCATGTTCGATCAAGCTAAAGTAAAACAAATTTCAGTTCACTCGCCCAGTTTGTGGCCAAGCATTTTCGTCCAACATAGTATTTTATCAGACAACCTCGTTCTAAGATTATCAAGATCTTACAGCCTATCAAGAGAGACAACTAAAACCGAAAGATTAAAGAACTCTCTAATGTTTACATTTATTGTACATATGTAAGCAAAAGAAGTGTTCTCTTAATGTCATACAACATATAAAACAAAAGTGCCAACACTCTTAAGAAACCAAGATTTCACAATTTGATCCTAAGCATCTTCAGCATCACTCATATTAGGGTGGGTATCGATATAGAACTCTGTTGAAAAGTCGACGTCATCAACGATCCTCCCTCTGATTGCACAAACACGTGCAACATGTAAACAAAACATGATTTTCAAGGTCAAAAGTGCAGAGGATGAGTAAATCTTGCGATATGTTACCTTTCGAGAACAAACTTCCCTTCTTTATACTTTTGACTCTTTTCTTGTGCAGCCTCCTGAGCAGTGTGAAACGTGACATTAGGAAAAACTCGCTTTCAGTCCTCACACGCCCACATATTTACATGCAACTTAAGTGTAATTTGTGTGCTCGAGTGTGTGTGCTAAGAGAGAGGTAGGGTGAGAGTTACGTATTTCCAGCCGACAATTTGTCCACATGAGCAGCAAAATATATCAGCAACTGTATGCACTCCCGAAAGCATCATTCTCTCTTCCATAGCTCCGGTTGTAATGTTCACTCTGAATCACAAACAGCAATATATAAGAGAAAGACTCCGTAAGGATTTCCAAAGATCATCTGTGAACTCTATTGTTGTGGATAAGAACAAATTAGGTCAACAAGAATATTGTTTTGCACTATCGATAAAAGATGTAAGGGTTGATTCATTATCAGGTTCCTAAAAGATCTTTCTTCCGATGGGTGGCTCAACTTTCTTTCAGTCACACGGGAAATTCAGTATTAGACTCATAACTTCAATTAGAGATGTCAATTAGGACCCAAACCCATGAACACCTGAATTCCGACCCGTGTTTTTTATGTTCAGACCGCATAAATAGATCAGGTCGGGAAACCCACACATTTCCTGTGTAAAACCCGTCGCACAAACCCACACCTCTTGCAGGCTGGGTACGAATTAGGTCTTTTCAACCCGAATCGACACCTCTAACTTCAATGAGTATGCTATTGTATGGTGCAAATCTTATAAAGTTTCTAGAACTAATTTTCACCATAACTATCTTGTGGTCTTTTAAGAACTGAGGCTCCAGTTTTCAGCTGAAGTTTAGATGTAATAGTAAGAATATGTTTGAAATCTAATTCAAACAAGTGGGGTATGATTTTTGATTGATTAAAGCTAAACACGGCAGCTCTTGTGGCTCCCATCCCATTGCCGTAATATGTAAATATGAACATAATGAAAAGAAAGAAAAAGACAAAATTATCACATCAAATTATCATACAAGAACAATGAAGAACTCACGCGTTATTGAAGAGGTATGCTTTTCCCCGACGACAATGAAAAGCCTGACCAAGTTACAAAGAAAAAATGAGTGGCAGAGTAGTTTCAATTTCAACATATTGAATTTGTGATAAATCAAGTGCAGTTACCAAGCTTATCAAAAAAAAAGTACAGTTACCAAATAAAATTGAATATTTTTTCATCACTCAAGCTAGAGGGAATAAAGTATTGTTAATAAAGAAAGTAAAAAATTAAAAAAATAAAAAGGGTAAGAAGACGAAACAAGAATAACTTAATAGTATGCAATATTAGTTTAAGCACTGCACATTATCGATTCAATTCAATATGGATAGAGAATAGTTGACTAGTTGCTGATTGGAAGTTAGGACCATTCCTAGGTTATATTATATTGAAAACACCTACTTGTACTTGTAAATTCTGCCCCATAACAAAACCACTTCACCATCATCGCAGCTTCTAAGGACAATTAGAACTCTTTTTCTTATCATCGTTACCATTAAAATTCATTGTCGCTATTAGGTAAGATTATACATTCTTCTCACTCTCACTTTTCTTTCAACTACTGTTTATTTCCCGCGGTTCCAGCCCACCTTTAGACTCTTTGAGAACTACAACTACAACTTCCTCCACAGACTTGTTTTCCTATATACCATCAAAAATTAAAATCCTGTTGGCTATCTAGAAAATATTGCAGCTTTTCTTTGACTTTGGTGAAAATGGCATGGAGGAGAGCCCAGTTTAGATCCATGTCTTGCTACTTTTGCTTTCTCTGACCCTAGCTTAGAGCTGCCAATTCGGACCCTGAACCCACCGATACCCATAATCCGACCTGCACTTTAGCAGGTTCAAGTCACACAAAATAGACCTGATCAATTTTCGAGTTGGATCGGTTTTACCAAGAGAAATGTGCAGATCGGATAAGGCAACCTGCACTCAACCCGCGACCTGAACCCGAAAAAAAACCGACATGAAACCACAATAGCCAGCTCTACCGTAGCTCAATTCTCGAGATCAATCATCTAAAAGACTGAAAGAGTTTTACTAGCCAAGAAAACCCATCAATGCCCGGGCATAGAATCTTTCAATATAACCAATTCGAAGAACTAGGTAGATCAGTACACTTTCTTTAGTCAAGAAAAAGGCTCCACTAAACTTCAGTTCCAAAACAACATAAAATCAAAACCTTAATAACTATATTCTAAAACTCAAATTGAAGGGTTTAGAGGTTTATTCTGTATCACAAAGAAATCTTCTTATAGAACCATTAGGATACAGAAGCCACCAATATATAAACTTGAAACTATATCATAAACCCAAAAATCTCCACATAAAAAAGAGTAAAATTTTACACATCCCCATCATACAAAGATCCAGAAGCCATATACACAATCAACATCAAAGTATCAAAACCCATGTTCCATGATCAATATGTGATAACAAATTAGCAATCAAAAACCCATTAAAGATTCAATCTTTACTGTATAAACCAAAAGGGAATTAGCTGAGAAGTACCTTAGAGACAATATCATCAGCAAGAGCCAACTGGGTTTTGCAGAACTTGCATCTGTAAGACCTTCCCTCAAGCTCCACCAAGAAAATCCTCCCCATTTCCAGAACAAAACCTGCAATTGCTTCACTTGAAATGAAAGAAACAGGGTTGAATTGAAAGCACAGAGCTGTGGACAAGCAATTTGAGAAAGGGATTGGAGTAGAATTCTCAGTGCCACACCTGTGTTTAGCCTCTGGCCCAGAAAATATGGTAGAATCCTCTGTGACTGTGACAACTTTGTAGGACTGTACTGTTGCAACTCTCCATCACTCATCATCTGGTGTGTGATTGATGTGTGATAAAGATCAGGCTCAAGCAGTCTGGCTAACCGCTTGGTTGAAGTTGGGCTTTGGTTTGGGCTGGATCTTGACATTTTGGCCCACAAACTTAGCCCAATTGGAAGCCCAACATGATGAGGGATTTGGATGAGATTACTAGATTACAATTGAAGCAAAGCAAGCATGATCTTGTGATTTGTGAAATCAACTCATAAATGGAATAGAAATGCTTTTGAGTCACTATTTTGGTATAGAATGATGAGTTTGGTTTATATCAGTTGACCATTCGAATTCTATTTCATAGTTGTCAATTTGAATCTAAACTCGCAGGCGCTTGAAATCTGACTCGAAATTTATGAGTTCATGTCAAATAAATGGAACTGAATATTATTTTGGGTCGGGGCTCGGGATATAGGCAAGTACTTCTTGAGAAACTGCATATTGACTATTGAATCCAAAAAATCCGCAAATTTTACTGGTAAAACTCAAACTTGACTCTCCCGTTGCCCGAACGTACAACCTGAACAAACTCGCACCTTTTGGGTAGGTTTAGGTTAAGCTTTCAACCCCAACCCAAAAAATCTCCTACATTACCCACACCATTCTCATGGAAAATCCGATCCAGCTAAAAATTAATGAAGTCTATTTCATGATACTTGCAATTAAGCGAACTGAATTTCAAATTACGCGTATCTAAATTTTTAATTCTAATTTATCCAATGTCTTGTTTTGTATCATAAATTTATAATATGTAAAAATTGACATAACATATATGCCCAATAATTATTTATTTAAAGTAATTTTTTTATAAAAAGTTGATATTGTTCAGATGCTTCCTAGCATTTTTAGTTTGTTAAGTATGAAAATTAAATTCTTTTTTGATGACCTCATAACAATTATTTCTAAAAGCAACTTTAATATATCTAAAAATGTCAAAAGTGGTTTTGCAAATATGATTCGATTCTAAATTTGATTAACAAACACATATTAAAAATGTCCATCACGCCTGCCTAAAATTAGACAATCGTAATGAACACTATTGCAAGTGCAAGTAACAATATTCTTCATTGGTGGGTTATTTATTTTGGATTAGATGATGGTGACTAGCTACTAGCTTGTCTGGTCTTCCTTTAGCAATTGAATTTTGATGGTGGTCCTTGGAGCCCTTGAGCTTTTGCAAAAGTGTATTTTTATTGTGACCTCAGTCACACACACCGAGAGAATGCATATCGTTTACGAGTGTTTTATAGATAGTTTTTATCATGTGGTATACTCTAATATTTGCTATCTCGATATTAATCAGTTCAATTCAACTATGCAGGTATAATCTCGGTGTTTAAATACGTTTTTATTGTGTTTGACATCCATGAACAAGATTGGAGATGCGAGAGTTTGGGACGCTGCATGGAGTCGGTTCTCTCCACATGTGACATAATTTGATGGTATAGTGTATTTGTTTGGAAAATGAGAAAAAGTGCAAAACCCACACAAATTTAGGCTGCCTAAGAAAAATTTGGCATAATGACCTATGGTCTTGAGCATGGTTTGATTGACCAAATTGGGCTAGCAAAAGTGTCATCTAGAAGCTACATTATGTAACCCTCTTTGGTAGTAGTATAGTCTTCTCAAATTCAAATTTTCTTCTTCTTCAACTAGAGTTGATGGCTAGAGGAGTTGTGTTGGTTTGGAGAACATCAATCATACCAAAATTTAAATACTAACCCGAATTTGTTGACTAATTTATATATTTATGCTTTTAATTTTTATTCGAAATAAAAGTCTTGCAAGTAATTGAGTTGCAAATAGAAAACACGTTTTTAACTTTAACAATATAGTATTAAAAATACCACGTTCTTGTTACATACTATTTGTAAAATATAAACAAGGTATAACAAAATTGCGATTTATTTAATCATATAACTTGTATTGCTTGACGACTATTGTAAACATTGAGATAGAGACATACATATCCTAGAGGTTCATTGAATATAACTTTGAGCTTAAAATTTCTAAATTATATACTACTATCCAAAACAACATGGGAAGAATAATGATAACTCACTCTACAAAATATATAT
>JAYMSZ010001720.1:0-13583 GCA_036897665.1 Pelargonium citronellum
GATTCCTTATTCTCTCTCTATATATATATATATATATGAGAGAGATTTGAATAACAAAACAACAAAAAAGACAATGCATGAAAAATTAAACCATAAAGACATCACTCAAGCTGATTTAGATATGGTTTTATAAGATATCTTGAGCCAACTTGTGTCATGATAGAAGTGTTTGATCTGACTTACCATAACTTTTTAAAATAAAGTGCATATGTGGAACATATTTGGTAAAATATGATCTTGTGTGGGACTTGAATATAATTGAGCTTTATATAAACTCTTAGACCTGAAAATAACTTAATATACATTTCTAATGAAAATACAAAAAATTGAGATAAAATTTTTCATTCACTTTTAAAATAACAACCGCTGAATTGTAAATAAAAATATTAATTTTGAGAGTTTCTCATAAACTCTAGTGGTGATATCACGACAGATATATATATTTATGGTTAAATATCTTTTGCATAGATTATATTAGGTTTTTTTTTCCACGGCGAATCTTGAATTAGTACAATGAGCAAATGAAAGAGAGAAAAATCATCTCCCATTTTGTTTCTAGTGTTCGTTTGGAAAATTACACAACTACTAATTTAAACTAATAGTACAACGAAATTATTGTTTGGAAGCCAACTTAGCATCCACAACGTCATAACCTACCTCTCAATCTTAACAACTAATACCATTAAAATCTATAAATACCCTTCTTATTTGTTTTCATCATAGTGTACTTGGTCAAGCGTCATCATATATATTGTTAACAATCGACCACCTTTTATATGTTAAATGTCAATCATAGTCATCTAATTTTAAGCTTGTCCATCTATTGTTCCATGGTCGACCATGGTGTTTTGCGTTTTACTTTGTCCACTCATTAGTGTTAACATGAAAGTATTATTTTTGAAAAATTACATCTCACAATTTATGAAACAATTTTATATCTTAAAATAACTTCTTCTTTTTTTCCAACACCTTTACCAAACAATACTTAAAATATTTATAAATATTAAAAGCTCCTTTTATTTTCTTTTTACATGATAGATTATTATAATTCTCAAACAAGCATATGTTTGAGAATCCGATAAGGTTCCTAGAAAGACGTTATAATTATAACAAACTGTAGGTTTTTAACTTTTTAGTAATTGAGTGTAAAGAGGTCATAAAAAATTAAAATTTACAGAAAGTGTCTACAAAAGTGTGATTACATGATCAACCCAGGGGCTTTAAATATTTTAGTTAAACAAATTACATCAACCAGCTAATTTTCCCAGTGACAATTTTGATCTTACTAGTTCACACTATGTTCTGTTCATAATTATAACTTAAAACTCACCAACTCATCAATTCCAGAAAAGTTATGATCAAGATGAAAACAATTGATATGTATTTGTTCACTGATTAGTATAAATGATAAAAACATATTTTTTCTAATCAATATTAACTTTCTTAATAATGTGACAAAAATACTTTATTACACTACTAAATCTGCTTTCCTTGGAGCAAATATTCTTTTCATGTCATATATATAATGGCCTTGGATTTGTTTTATAAAAATATTGTACTCAAGATCTTGTACCTCAATTCCCACATTGTTATTATAAATAAGAAACCGAAACATAAAAAATAGTTTGCCAGGCAGGATCATGTGAGTACTGGAAATCCACTACATTGTTATTATATATAATATGTTTATTTAATTAAACAATTATCATACAACCATATGCACTACTGTTCACTGGCACTAAAATGTGCAATTTCATGTGGGAATCTGGGCTCTAAACCATTAATTTTGTGTATTTAAAATTTGAGTAATGTATATATATATATATATATCGGTTGGGCTATATAACATGGGATAACTCTCCCTTATAAACTCAAATAACTCACCACATACCGCATGCAGGGATAAATGAACCTGAGATCTTTAAGAGAATCCGAAGCGGTTAAACCACTTTGGGCAACCTGCTTTGATATGTTGTATGTCTTAAATATTGTATAAATTGATAAATTAATTAATGGCGCATGAATTATTTGATTGATTACTTGACTAAAACACAATACACCACGTGTACAATATATTTTATATATGTCAGGTTATTGTTTATTAAAACTTAATTTTAATCTAATACGTTATCAAAGTTGTCACGTTACTTTGTACATATTATGCGTTCAATTCTAAATATTTAGCATTTTATTGAAATTATGGGTAAATTACTACATAATTATTGTACTTCATATCAAATTTGATTTCTTACTTTTTTTTTATTTAAAATCACCAATATATTTGAACTGACCTATCTCATCATTGGTTTTCAAAGATCAAAACTTAGCTAAATTATTAAAATTTTAGAGATATATGATATATCCCTCTATATCTACTTTATATTTGTCATTTCACTTTCACTTCTTTTTTATTTTCGAAATGACTAATAAAATGCAATATAAGGATAAGTGCTTCAATAGTAATATTCTTCAGTGGACAATTGCTTCTTAATGTTAAATACTTTTCCTTTTAAGAAAGAGACAACTTATGTATGATTTTGCTTCATTGCTTGTACTTTCATCAATTGATTCTTGAAATTATTTGAGTCAAAAAGATATCCTACTATTTGATTCTATTTCTATCTAGTGGCCATTAACCAAACTTCTTTCTTTCTCAATCTTACAATTAATTAGTTTCTTTTCAACTTTCACAAGAAAAATGGTTCCTTTTCACAAACTCTAAACAATTAGATATTCATATGAAACATTGACACCTACTTGAAAGTTGAAAGCTTTGATGAGTTGTTGCTTCTAAATTATCATCTACTTATGTCATCGGAAATATATATGAGAATCTATTTAAAGTTATATTTAACAATTTTTATCAAAAAAAGAGGTTTAGTTATACATATGCAAGAGTGATTTTCAACATTTATATTTAATTAATTGATTTCATCATCCCAATCGTAGTCATTTTCTCATAGTGCTTGGTGTCATTCACTACTAGAATATAGAATATAGTAGTTTTGTGAATGGCAATTGCGAGAGCTAAAAGTTATCCGTCACCAAAAGATATTTACGAATATTATTTTTCAGAATATAAACTATTCATTGATTTGAGAACGAATGACATAGATATTAAACGGTCTGTATTGGATGACTCAATTGATGAAATTAATCAACAATTTCATTCAATCAATTTTTATGTGAATTGTAAATACGATGAGTTGAAGATGCTAATGCTCAATGTTTCTTGCAGTAAATGAGATCTTAGAGTTTGGTACGAATATAATAAAAATGTTCCCTTCTATTTCTTGTTTTTTCTCCTTCTCAATTACATCACCTTTATTCATAAACTATTATAGCAAATATTACTTGTTTCAACTATAATCTTTTATGCAATGACCAATTTCAAGTCCACATAAGAAAGTAAATAACAACCATAATGGAGTGGAGTTGACTGTGATCTCAACAAAAGGAGTAGTTGATTTTGATACTTCCAAAAAGAGCAATAGATTTTTGTCTCCAATTTATGTTTATTTGTGGTACGTAGAAGTCTTCCAATAAGATTGGTAATTCCCTACTAAATAGTATATGTTTCCTGGTCAACACATTCATTGCTACACCTACATTTTGACTTTCTACAGTTGTTTGTAAAGGAAAAAAATAAACACTTGTTCCTATTTATAGCAAATATGAAACCAAGCATACTATAATATATATAACATGTACCAAACAACTGCGGAGTAAATTGTTTTTCTTTTTTCATAAGCAAGCGGTACTTTTTATTGAAATATCCAAGTCGAATAAAAGTACAATAAACGAGAAATAAACCTAGCTAAAAATTGAGCATAAAAAAAGCTAGAATCAAAACAAGAACCAACAACTATACCACCAAATGAGCAGCCGAAATGAGAGTTAATCTGGCCGGGTGTGATATGACTTAAATATTCTATTTATTTTTAAGATCAAATTCCGTCATCATCATTTTTTTTATAAAATACAAAATATAAATAACAACGCTATATTTTAAACTTATAGGATATAATTTATTTCAACAAAAGCTTATAGTAAAACACAAATTTTGAATGCAATTAATGTATTATATTTTTATCAACTTCACAAACTCTTACTCAAACCATTCATAATATTGGACTATTTAATTTGCAATATGTTATATGCATTCATCAAGTGACATGAATGCATTAACATGAGAAACACAAAAGTTGGTAAAATGTATTCTCACAATAAGTGATGAATGGTAGTGTTACTCTTTCAACAATGCCTTACTAAATCACTATTATAGATCAATATTAAATATTAATCATATGATTCATGTCATGCAAATGAAAAATGATGAAGTTTACACATAATGTGCACTCTTAAGATAAAATAATGCATATTAACTCTACGGATAATAACATTTCACTTCTTTCTCACGTTGTAATGGAGATTTCATGCAATAAAAAATCGCTTGAACTAAAAGCAATTGATGTTTGGTTACTTACGTTGATTATCAATACCAAAAAGAAATAATGAATAGAATTACATTAATAAATTTTCATTAAAAACACATGTAAAGTATATATACATTATGTTGAGAGCTCGACATTTGAAATCTGTGTATGCACGTTTTTTCTACTCACATAATTTTATAACATTAATCTTTTGATATAGCGAGCTCTTAATGTCATGCATCAGATTTTCATCACAACCATCATCACCTTTTTCTTTTAGAAACAATAATTTTATTTGAATAAGACGGAAACTCAATATATATCTAGGAAGCAAGATCTGAGATCCATGCATACAAGATAATTTTTTATTTTTTTGCGACATGAAGCAAGATCGGGGAATGAAGCGAGGAAACTATAATCCGCCCCTCCGAACGGGAAACGAGGCTGGGGCGGGAATCACAAAACTTGCTCCAAACCCGTTGCGTTTTCATCCTTACTTCCGTCGATATGCACAATTTGCTTTAGCATTAACACATCATGACAAAATAACACAACAACACAATTTATAAATTTCTTAGATTTTGACTATGAAATTTGAGCATAAATCAAAACTTTCAACCCAAAGTTATTGGGGTGTAGAAATATACTTTAGTTCAACCCAGAATTTAAAAATGATAAAACACAACAATAAGACAAATTACGATAAAATAACTAAAAGGGTGCAGAAAATTTAAATGATCGAACGAGTATAAATTCATAATTTCACAAATGAGATCTCATGTACAATTCGTCTCGAAAGTTGTAATACGTCGATATAATATTTGTTTTAAACAATTTTTAAATAAACAAATACAATAAAATCCTTTAAATTCAACCATATATAGGATGTAATTGAGGAGTTATATACAAGAATAAATAATTAATAGACGGCAAAAACCAATAATTTATAGAAATTAGTGGGAGAGAGAGAAGAAGATTCCATAAAAAAAACAAAAAAAAAACAAATGGGTGGCCCCACTGGTGTGCTGTGCAGGTTTGTCTTGGGACCGATCCGAAATGATAGCGATCAACACTCACTTGACTCTTCCTAATTAATTATTTAATTTATTATTAATCAATATTTCTTGTTTTGCCTTCATTATTATAAATCAACTCCACAATCAAACGAATCTTTCGCTGTTTTGAAAAAACAAAAATACCCTCCCATCCCCAGCCCAGGAGAGATCTACCCATTTAATTATTTTCATCAAAATTTAATTTTTAATATATATATATATAACTGTATTTCCGATACAGAAGCTTATGCGCAGGACAGTGTAGACACAGTAAGAGGGCAGGTGGCGCATTTGCATAGAGCTTCTCTGTCTCGTCGACCCAATTAAAAAACAAATCGAGTCACAAAACACCCATTTTTTCCATTCAAGCTGATGCGATGTTGATGATGATGGCGTTTTCTGCTGATTATGCCTGAGCCCACTTCGCTACACGGACGCTTGTGTTGCTTCCTCTTGCGGCTTTGGAGCAAAGTGAATATTTTTTCTTTCTTGTTTGTTTTTTCGACTTCTGGGTCTGGTTTCTTTCGTTTTGTTTCTGCGCCTAGGGCATTGGGTTCGTGATTTCGATTGATTTCGTGATCTGGGTCGGCTCGATTCTTTGATCTGTGATTTGGGTTTTGCTTTGTTTTTTCAGGTTTGTTGATTTCTAAGCAGAGAGGATTGCAATCTGTTTCTTGGGAAAAATGAGTGGAGCTGTGATTGTGGCTATTATTGCTGCCTTTGGCAACTTGTTGCAAGGATGGGATAATGCAACAATTGCAGGTGACTCTCTCTCTTTTATGCCAAATTGTTATGAAATTTGGAATTGAATCTGTTAGATTGAATCAACAAAGGGTTGATAGTTGTTATTATCTTTTGTATTATAATCAAATTGCTATATGTTTTTTTTTGTTTTCTTTGTTGAATCATATCTGGTTTACCTAGTAAATCAGGCCACCAAATGATTGAATCTGTTTGGTACAGGTGCTGTTTTGTACATAAAGAAAGAGTTTCATTTGGAGTCTGCTCCAACTCTTGAAGGTCTAATTGTGGCCATGTCCCTTATTGGAGCCACTCTGATAACTACATGCTCTGGAGCCCTGTCAGATTGGCTTGGTCGCCGCCCTATGCTGATTATAGCATCCGTCCTCTATTTTCTTAGTGGTCTTGTGATGTTTTGGTCTCCAAATGTTTATGTACTGCTTTTCGCAAGACTTTTGGATGGATTTGGAGTTGGGCTTTCAGTGACCATAGTTCCGGTTTATATATCTGAGACAGCTCCTCCCGAAATAAGAGGTTTATTAAACACCCTCCCCCAGTTCTCTGGCTCCGGTGGGATGTTTTTCTCGTACTGTATGGTGTTTGGGATGTCCTTGTTGCAATCACCAAGTTGGAGGTTGATGCTTGGGGTTCTTTCTATACCATCTCTCTTTTATTTTTTCTTAACAATATTTTACTTGCCTGAGTCCCCACGTTGGCTCGTGAGTAAAGGACGAATGCTTGAAGCCAAGGTGGTTTTACAGCAGCTGCGTAGCAGGGAAGACGTTGCTGGTGAGTTTCGCACTTCTTGAACAAATATGCCACTGAAAATTGAATCCCATTGAGTTTTGTTACTCAAATATTTTCATTGAGCATTCAAAAAAAATAAAAATAAAATATTTTCATTGAAACATGCAAAGTGATCAGTTATTGAACATTTATGCATCTGTTTGTTTGTTGATGGATCTGTTAACTACAGTATTATTGATAGAAACCCAAATACTTCATATTATGTTATATATATTGGAGATTTGTCTGCCGGCTGTTGTGTTTATGCCAATTTTCCTCTCTTACTACAACTGAAATATTTAAAACTTGGTCTCCTGTGCTTCTATCCAGGAAAATATGCCCTGCACTTTCTCTGATTTCCTTTGATGTAGTTAGTAGTGTGATCTTCTAAGTGCCCTTGGGTTTATAATTTATTTGTTCCATTTGAATATTTGTTTCAGGCTCCAAATTTTATAACTTTATATACATAAACTAACTCACATTATAATGTGTGTACATAAACTAACTCACATTATAATGAGTGTGTACATAAACTAACTCACATTATAATGTGAAGCTATTTCGTTTCCTAGTAGTAGATCATGTATTATTCTCCGCAAAGTCTTTTATCTTTTTATGCACTTTTAAATCTGTTCAAACCATCAGTCTTTCTATAGATCACCATCAGACCTTTCAAAGGAAAAGCTATCCACATGTTATATGCTAGGAACTTAAGCCTCATACTAGGAGCTGGTTGCAGTTGGACTAAAGTCCACATGTTATATGCTCCTCAATTTAAGTGTTTACACTTTATATCAGTAATGTGAAAAGATCTTATCAGTTAGCTTTTATATTTAAAACATTTGTCCTATATAATGTACTAAGCATTAATTGATTGAAATGATGGGGTGTTCATTTCTCCGATAAATTTTTGTGTATGAGATTCTTTTGATAAGTATTTATATTTAACTTTAATGATGTCCGTACAAATCAAAATGCATTCATATATCTGTTAGATCATATAAAATTGACTATTGAAATGTTTTTCATGAATCTTTCAATGACTTGTAGCAATTTATGCATATTGTACTTGGAATTTATCGCTATTTCTATAATCTAAATACACATAAATAACTGTCTCAGGTAAATGCTCAACCTCTCTATTTGTGGTTGATAATTTAGGTGCCTCTTGTAAATTTACAAGTTGAACATTCATCTTTTCCTGAGTTACTTATAGCTTCTAATTCATATCTAAAAGAGAGAACTTGGTATCTCTGTGTTTTCATGAATGTGCAGAAAATATTTTTATTTTTATTTTAAAGCACAGAAAAAGGAAAATTATGTACAGAACATGTCTCCTACACCAGGATCCTTCATGTGTGTCCTCTGATTTCCACATCTGGTCATTGTGACTGTGGCACCTAGTCTTGTATGTGTTAATATGAGATATATGTCACAATTTGGAATATACCGTCTCGTAAGTCATTGAAGATTGTTTTACTTTGTTCTCCAACTTGGTATATTTCCTAGTGGTTCCTGGTATAGATTTTAGTGAATGTGAAAGCAATTTTTGCCTTATATTTGCTTTAATATTATGAACTTGATAATATTAATAATGAATAATATGCATTATAATGATCTTCCTGGAATGAACAGGTGAAATGGCTTTATTGGTTGAGGGTCTTGGGGTTGGAGGTGATACATCTATAGAGGAATACATAATTGGCCCAGCTAATGAGCTCACTGAGGATCAGGATCCAGCTGCTGCAAATGAACAAATCAAGTTATATGGTCCTGAAGAAGGTCTTTCATGGGTTGCAAGACCTGTCAGGCAGAGTACTGCTGGCATTGTATCTCGGCATGGAAGCATGGCGAACACAAATGTGCCTCTCATGGATCCTCTTGTCACTCTCTTTGGCAGTGTTCATGAGAAAATGCCCGAGACAGGAAGCATGCGAAGCATGCTTTTCCCAAATTTCGGCAGCATGTTCAGTGTGGCAGGGAATGCAACCAAACATGAAGAGTGGGATGAAGAGAGCGTTGGTAGACCAGCTGAGGACTATACATCTGATGGTGAAGGCGGTGGTAATGAGTCTGATGATAATTTACATAGTCCGTTGATCTCGCGTCAGACAACTAGTATGGATAAGGACATGAATCATCCTGCACAAAGTAGCAATTTGAGTATGAGAAATGGAAGTATGTCACAAGGTAATGCTGAACCTGCAACTATGGGAATTGGTGGTGGTTGGCAGCTGGCATGGAAATGGTCTGAGAGAGAAGGACCTGATGGTAAGAAGGAAGGAGGATTTAAAAGAATTTATCTGCACGAGGAGGGTGGTGGCACTGGATCTCGCCGAGGGTCTCTTCTTTCTCTTCCTGGTGGTGATGTCCCTCCAGAGAGTGAATTTGTGCAAGCTGCTGCTTTAGTGAGTCAACCAGCTCTCTATTCTAAGGAACTTGTGAATCAGGATCCAGTTGGACCAGCTATGGTTCACCCATCCACAACTGCTGCATCAGGACCAAGTTGGGCTGATCTTTTTGAACCAGGTGTAAAGCATGCATTGGTTGTTGGAGTGGGGATTCAAATACTTCAGCAG
Organism: Pelargonium citronellum; assembly: GCA_036897665.1. Taxonomy (NCBI): domain Eukaryota; kingdom Viridiplantae; phylum Streptophyta; class Magnoliopsida; order Geraniales; family Geraniaceae; genus Pelargonium; species Pelargonium citronellum. The sequence goes on from JAYMSZ010001720.1 coordinate 9,598, forward strand.
GTAATGAATGGCTTCCATCTCTAATTTCTATCTTTTGCTCTTTCTAACTAGGTAGCCTTTTGTCAATTGTTGTTCTACTGGTCTTTGGATTCTAGGAATATGATACTTCTTCTACCACCATCTTATATTGAGAAACTCATACCATTTATTTGGATTGCCAGAAGAACTGTTTGATTGAGGGTTTGTCATCATCTTGTTTATTTCATTTCTCAGAGTTTCTTTTTTTTTTTAGTAACAATCTATACAGGTGGATAATCCCCTATGAATGATGCCATATTTGGGGGATGGTAGGACCACTATCCTCTCACTGGGTTCTCAAGTTGATGTTTCCTATTGTGCAAGCCTTTTGTTGATTTTATTCTCTTCATATGTTTATTATTATTTATGTGGTTTAGTTGTAAAGTTGAGAACACTACATCTAATTTCTCTCCAAAATCTGTTTCCTTCTCCATATGTTTTTATATTTTGTGATTTGTCTATATTTCTTTTTGTTTCTGCAGTTTTCTGGTATAAATGGGGTTCTCTACTACACTCCTCAAATTCTTGAGCAAGCAGGTGTTGGAGTTCTTCTCTCAAACTTGGGACTAAGTTCAACCTCTGCATCTTTTCTAATTAGTGGGATTACTACCTTGTTGATGCTTCCTTGCATAGCTGTTGCCATGAGACTCATGGATTTATCTGGCAGAAGGTAATTTTACTTCCATTTATACGACTCTTTACTATAATGGCAGTTCTTCTATAGATGTAGAAGAATGCCTGTTCCCACAAGACCATATAATTCCTTGGCTCTTTATGGATACCCTCTAATTTTAGCAGTGCTATACTGCTTAGTTCTTGTTTTAGATTCCGTACTTTCTGGGGGGAATCATATATGCTGGGTTATGAAGATAGACAACGCTATTAAAAGTAATGGGAAGATGGTTGTGTTCTGTGGTCCTACTTTCGTAGAAATGGTCCAAAGGATGTGGGAACCACTTGATGTTTTGTCGATTCTGTTTTTATTGCGTGAACTAGTAACCTGCAGGTCATTGTCTTTGATGGTTGTGTTGTTGAACGTAAACAACATAATAAATTTGTTTCGTTATTCTTGCTAGTCAAAAGATTGCAAGGATTCCGATAATACAGTTTCGCTTAAACTTGGTTTGGACTTACGTTGTATCTTCAATCTTCATTGCAGGACTTTGCTTCTCACCACACTCCCAGTTCTGATAGCATCTCTCGTTGTCCTGGTCCTTGGGAGTATTGTGGATCTTGGCAACGTAGCAAATGCTGCTATCTCAACTGGTAGCGTTGTTGTCTACTTTTGCACCTTCGTCATGGGATTTGGGCCAATCCCTAACATTCTATGTGCAGAGATCTTCCCTACCCGCGTCCGTGGCCTTTGCATTGCCATCTGTGCTCTCACATTTTGGATTGGTGATATCATTGTCACCTACTCACTCCCAGTGATGCTCACATCCATTGGCCTTTCTGGTGTTTTCGGCTTGTATGCAATCGTCTGTGTCATATCGTGGGTGTTTGTTTTCTTGAAAGTTCCGGAAACTAAGGGCATGCCGCTTGAAGTCATCACCGAGTTCTTCTCCGTTGGTGCAAAGGCTACAGCCGCGTCCAAGGAGTCCTGAGCATTGGTCGCTGATGACTGAAAGTTTTGATTGGTTTTGTCCTTTTGATTCTTCCCCTTGTTGGTGTTTTGAACGTTAGGCCATGGAAACATGAGGTTTGATCTGCGTTTACTATAATTCTTCATTTGTTATAGTTGATTTAGATTATGACTCTACTTTTGTAAATTCAAGTTTCATCTTTAAGTGATTTCGTATCATGCTAAGGTGAGTGCCTGAGTTGGTACCTGTTTTAAAGATTTATCGTTGCCTATTTTATTTTTTTTTATCAACAAACGGTACCTTTATTAAAGAGCCCGAGAGGGCAAATGAAAGTACAAGAACCACAAAAAGAGTGAAAGAAAAAACATTAAGCCAGCAACAATGTAAGAGAAAAACACCATTGCTCGAAAGAAAAGGAGCCCGATGAGGCAAGGTTCATCTACAATGCAAGACACAGAACTTCAAAGCCAACTATAGCTGAGAAACTTGTTTCACTAAAGGTAAACATTACCTTAGAACAAGCGAGCACATGACTTCCCTTATGCAAAGCATATGTTCCCAGCTAATATGCAGTCAATTTGAATCCTCATTGATCTCATGGTCCAACTGCTCTATATGCATAAAAAAGATCCTAACTCTACTGATACAGGTCTACATGTTGTCAACATGGTAGCAAGTAAATGGATTCATATGCCCGTCAAAATCAAACAACTATATATGCGACATTCTTTAAAGGTCAAAGGCAGCGCAGATGGTAGTTCTAAATTGAAAATCATTTACTAGATAGCTATGTGTAGAAGTTCTCGTAGACGACAAAGTAAAACAGAAAGATCTTTCATCGGGTCCATTGCTTTGCCTCAGGTATTTGTTACTAAGTTTCACAACTAACCAATAAGGAAGCCACATCAAAATATATGAAAATCATTCTAACGAGGTGAAGATTGTCCAGGAACCTAGAATAGGGACAAAGAGGAGAAGAAACAAGTAAGTGATAATTTGGGCTTCAAGTTGGGGACACCCGGACATGGTTGTTGCACAAGCTAACTAGTTATTGAGCATATTAGTGCAGTAGGTGGATACATTCCATGAGTGAATTCAACATGTTCTCACTCCATGTTTCAAGTGCGTTTTCATCTCTCTCTTTCTCAATCACATTTATCAAGAAATCAAAATGCCAGTCATTCTCATCTCACTACCATTAGCTAATCTCCACCAAATACGATTCGCAATAGCCCAATTAAACCATATTCATAACCAAAATTAGTCTATCGTTAATCTCACAAATGAAGTACCGAACATTTGCATGAAGTGCAAGCAACTGATATTCACCTGGCACACAAATATTTCTGCAAGATGTTTTTCATACAGCATTGGCACATTTGCAAAAGTGCATTTTCTATAAATTCAAGGCCAAATATGAAGCTTCTTTTCGAACATTAATGAAAGTATCAAATAGATTAAAAGAACTGCAATAAAAGGGAAGCATTTGACTATCTTCTATATTATTTGAAGAACAAGAAAACATACATACAACCACTCACAGAGATTTAATTGGAGGGCCACTCTTGCTAGTACGAATCATATATACTACCAAAATGGTCACAAATAATTCAAAGTTATTGGCTCTTAAAATCTCTAGTGACAACACAAGCATCATAAATCACACAAAACAATTGTTATTCCAGATACGCGCATACCTAATCCTTCACCGTGCAATGCTGCTAACAAGCCTAGCACCCACCCGATCAAGCCTTTGCACCATTGCCACAGCCTTCAAATTCCCTTCCTTCCAAAATGCTTCCACCATTCTCTCCCCGATCTCCTTCCCTCTCTTCTCATCCCCAATCACCGCAACTGCCGTGGGACCAGCACCACTAATCGTACACCCGAAAGCTCCAGCCTCAATTGCAGCCCTCTTCACGGCCTCCATCCCGGGGATCAAAGGTGCTCGCTTTGGCTCCACAATCTTATCTGAAGACAATGCCTTCCCCAATCCAACCAAATCCCCTTCCAAGATCGCCGCCACCACCTCCCCGGCCTGGCTGCTATTCCACACATGGTGTTGCATAGGAATCTCCTTAGGCAGAGCCTCCCTCATTTTCTTGGTGGGTGCTTCAAATTCTGGAGTTACCAGAACAAAAAACAGTTCATTTTCCACCGGAAAAGTCAGTCTCTTCAGCTCCAGAGGCTGTAAGCTACGAACCAACACGAAACCCCCCATAAACGCCGGAGCCACATTGTCCGCGTGATACCCAGAAACCTTCTCCTCCGGTTTGAGTCCGGCGAGAACCAACTCATCAACCCCTAATTTACCCCCAAAAATCTCATTCACAGCCACCGCCGCGGCGGCGGAGGCGGGCGTGGCGCGGCCCGAGACCCCCCCAC
>JAYMSZ010001721.1:0-13580 GCA_036897665.1 Pelargonium citronellum
CCTAACGGGACCGGACGGCGGGTACTAAATTGGGTTCAAAATTGAAGCGTGGGTACTAAGTCTGGTACAATAAAAGATTAGGTACTAAATTAGGTTTTCGGCCAAACTTTGGGTACCATTTTTGTCTTTATCCCTTTTTTATTTGATTGTTCATGATATTGTAGCTATTATGACTTAGTTGATAGTATTGATTATTTGTTTTTGAGTTGGGTTGCAAATCGAGTAGCCCACAAGTAAGATTGTTATTCGATCTCTTTGTTAGAATTCTTAAAGTGGATTAATCTTCAATCCCAAGTACAATTTAAAGCCTTAATTATAAGCTTTTTGTGGTAAGGAAAAAATGAAGTCTTTACGGCCGTAATTGCACTCCATCATTTTACCGCGTCTTGCGTACACGACCGTTGGTTCATTTCAGCTGAAGCTACTGCTACTGCTGATGATGCTGATGCCAACTCTCGGTCTATCGTCAATGGTGATCTCAGAATCGCCTCCTTTTCTTAGTGGGAATCGACATCTGTGCTGGTCAAGCCATGTCTTTGTCACTATCTTCGCTTTCATAATCGCCAGCTATGGCTTCTGTAAAATCAATCACACCACTCTCGACTCATCTAGCATCTGATTCCTTCCCATCTCTCTCCCCTCATTTTGGAATTCCAGTAAGAAACCCTAGCTTCTAACCCTTTCTCTCTAATCTTGTTTTTTTAGCTGAAATTAGTTGAAAATAAAGTCCACGCCTCCTAAATTTCACATTTGGGTTCTGTTTGTTTTATTTTATTTTGTTTTTTCAGATAAAACACCATGGGTGTTTTGAAATTCACAGTTTTACAATGCTTTTTCTTATCTGCCAAACAGAAAACAGGGTCTTAGATGGAGCTACTAAAGCTGAACTATACTTTAAGCAAGGGTAAACTAGAGGTGACTTTCCTGTATTTGTCACCTTCTGCGATGGATAATTTGACGAAATTTTTCGAAAATGTCAATTTCACTCTTCTTGTCACTTTTTTTAAACTTCATACTACCATGTATTTGTCATCTTTTGCAATGGACTCCACTGAACTTTGAATTTTTGAAAAATTCCGTCAAAGTTAATTGACGGAATGGGTGGAAAATAGTTCATGGTAGTCTAAAGTTTAAAAAAAAAAAAAAGTTTAGGGGTATCCTTGCAAAAGGTGACAAGTACAAATTATCCCTCTAAACAAAGTACTATTTTGGTTTATTTACTTATGAGTGTCAGTATCATATTTTTTTTCATTAGTAGATAGGAGAGGGATTGCTATTTTGTTGAATTATGATTCAGACCTTTGAGAGATGGGAGGACTTAGAAAAATAAGAGTTAGTCTGGGATTGTTCCTCGTGCTTTATTAAATTGAATCTTTATGTGTCGGACGGGGTATGATTCCGTGCAAGTGGTCATTTTTCAGATTCTTTGCTTTTGATAGGAGCTTTTATTGCATTGGCAGGTTGATTTCTTTTATGTTATTGGAACCAATGGTAAATCATAATTGATTAGGTTCTGAGATATCTTGATTAGATGCTTGATGCTTATAAATAGGATGGTTACTTCTGCTGTTCGGGGTTTTTAAAACTGAAGCAGGTCATGGTGTAGCAGTTGCAACTAATATGGCATCCTTAAAATCCAGTGGTGCACAGGTTCCAAGAGTTCATCATTATGAGCTTGTTGATAGGATAAAACTTCAGGTAGTTGCTTCCTTTTGTTCCTGAGAAGTATGAATGTTTTGGAAGGATGAATTGATTTTAGTTGTTTGGTACCATGATATAGATTAACGTGTCTGGGTCTTCAAAAGGCCGCAACGTGAGAGTTGAATTTCAACTTAAGAACTGTACAAGCTCATGGGTTCTTCACTGGGGCTGTGTTTATCATGGAAATAAGTAAATCTACAACTTTTATGTTCTTCATGATAAGCATATTTCTTCTCAGAAAATTCTTTCGGCTTCCAGACCCAAAGTTAAGATTTGTATTTTCCTACAGGAATTGGTTTGTTCCTGGTGATCATTCGCCAGGAACAAATACTCATAAGCAAGGTGCACTGCAGACACCATTCACGAAGGTATACTTTTTTTCAGTTTCCTTTTTATAGTTTATTGGGATATTTTTGTTCTAGCTCCAACGAAAAGTGAACGAGTCGACAAGTGGCTTGAGCTTGACAATTTGATGTCCGAATTGCAGAGTGGAGATTTATATGTGATCACTGTTGAGTTGAGGGATCCCAGAATACATGCTATTGAGTTTGTATTGAAAGATGGCAGTCGAGATCGATGGTTTTTTTCTCAGACTTTCATATTCACTGTATTTAACACTTTGCAATCCTTCAAGTTTAACAAACTTATTGCCCTTGTGTTCTAGGTTGAAGTTAAACAATGGAAACTTCAGGATAGAGATACCTGAGCATGATGCAAATACAATTTGTCCCCCCATACCCAAGGAACTGATAGAAAGAAAGGCATATTTAATCTGGGAAAGCAAAGGCAGGCCAGCAAGCTCACCAGAACAGCAGAAGGTATTGCTTATATTTTCAAGTGTAGCATGTGCCTGTTATGCTTCTTGTCCTCATCCATTACATCTGTTAATTTTCATCGAGTACTAAGTTATCTAATCTTTTTTATAGATGTAGTATTTGGCATTGCTTACTTAATCATAAGCAATAACATGCTAGGATTGAAACTTTGCTGTATCATATACGTAAATCTGTATCACATTGCAACAATTTAGACAGGATACAAGTTGGTATAATTTTGTCAGTGGTGTTATACTGTCTTTACTGTGTTGCATATGTGCCCTTTTATGATGGTTAAAAAGTTCAGGCAATCTACTCTACAGGACAAAGGAATCAATTGGAATCTAATAGTTTCTTAAAGAAGCTTCAGTCCTTTTGATTTAATTACTTTGCTACTTTGATACAGTGTGATTATGATGCTGCTTTGAGGGAGCTTCAAAGTCAACTATTCAAAGGAGTTTCCTTGAATGAGTTGCACAACAATTATGTAACTTGTAGTCCTGTGACTGGAAGTCCTGTAATTGGAAGTACTAAAGCTGAAAATAGAGAGCAAGTCTGCGGTGGATTGACATACTCTTATAATAACAGAAAACATGATGTTGGGCAATGGTTGCAAAAGCATTCTGAGGGACAAGCTAAAAGCAGCAGTCAGCCATCATCAGCTTTGATGCATCTTGTAGACAAATATATGGGAGGACACGGCGTAGTCTCTCGGCAAAATTATCATACTGGCAACTACGATATAGTGGTTAGTTTTCTTGTGACCAGTATTTCATATTATTGTGAAGGATGGCAAATACTGTACTGTAAACTACATGATTTTCTGTCATGTCTAAGTTATTACACTTATCTGCTAGTATACTGTACTAGTGATTGCATCATGGACTGATTATTAGAAATGTAGAATCCATTAAAAAGGGTGTGGATCAGATGATACATAATTAATTAGTGACTCTAATTCTGATCTTTTTATCAAATTATTACATAATTGGATTTTTTATGTTGGCCAATCCTACATTCTAATCCATTATAGTTCCGACCTTAACGTTCTAATTGTACCATCTTTATTGTTGTATAAAGAGAAGCGAATTTCAGGGTATAACTATTCTTTGCTCATCAAAATGACAAGATGACAAAGATGGATGGTGGTGAGTCACTTTCCGGTTGATAAGAATCTCAGTCTTCGGAAAGACAGAGGAACATGTTTATGTGCAATGCTCTAAGAATATATTTCATACGGCAATGAACTCCCATGATTAACATATTTTTTCATATCTACGATATTCAATGACAATGAATTTGGGATGTCAATGGCGAATTCCCAATGGAACGGGCTCCTGAGTATTCTCTTTGCTTAACACGATACATTATCAACCTGCATTAGCCAATTCATGAGCTCCAATAGGTTAAAAAAAATGTTCCTGAATTTGATTATTGTTGATCTTTTCATGTTTACAGATCCTTTTAAAGGTTGTTCAGGGTGATAATCATATTTTGGTAGCTACAAATACGAAAGGTGCTTCAATTCTCCATTGGGGGGTATCAAAATTGTCCCCTGGAGAGTGGTTGGTAAGTTTCTTGTTACTTAACTTTGCAGGATTTGTACTTTAACAAACTGAATAAATTGAAGATCAAAACTCTTTATCCGTTGCCAGTGTGTGCTAGCGTTCAGCTCATAATCAGCATTTCAAAATAATTGTAGGAACCTCCACCAGAAATATTGCCTCAGAAATCAAAGCTGGTTACTGGGGCTTGTCAGACCTATTTTACAGATATATCAACTGGAGAAGGATTCTTTCAGGTAAATTATGCAAAGAAACTGCTTCACTAACATGTTTTGCTTCTTCTTCTTCTCAATTTTTTTCAATTCAATTTATCCAAACTCGCAGCATTATATTAACTGACAGCCCTTGTCTGACACACGCATAAATAAAAGGTTGTAGACATCAATTTGCAGCAAAGGAGTTTTCTAGGTGTACAATTTGTGATCTGGTCTGGTGGATCTTGGATAAAAAATAATGGAGCTAACTTCTTTGTAGGCTTGAAGCCAACAAATGCAGGTGGAAAGGTAAATCACATTAAAAAAATATTTATTTATTTTTATTATATGCAATTGTTGACAAGATTTCACATCTATATCAAAAGATTGATCAACTTAACCACTCACACCTACATACTATTCTCCAAACTGACACCAGTTTCATGTAAAAACTGGGTACTTGTTATGAGCTAGATAAGAGCTTTCTTAAGCATGAAATGGAGACTGAAAAAAATATTAATGTAATCTGGCAGCATTAATATTTGACCCCAAGTCAATTTACCAAACAATGAACCAACTATTGTCTTTTGGGTTATGGATGACCAAATCAGTAGGGAAAAAAACGAGAATACTAAAATATACATCTCACAATTAATCTAATTATTTTATTTTTCTTTTGAGTATTTTAGTTCTGACAAGTTGAATATGATCACCAGTTGGGTTCAAACTTATAGTGGCTCATTCTTTGTTCTGCCTGATTTACTTTATGTATATACTATATAGTAGTACAAGTTTTCCCTATTCTCACTTTACTTATTCTTTTTTTCTTTTTAGCAAGTTGAATTTTTTCACTGCCATTTAGCATTGTCTCCCAGCAGTGGCATAATTGTAATTTTTTCTTTTTCTGTTGATTTGTTTGTGCAAATTATTGAAGTTTGCATGATCGAATGGTTACATCTATGCAGGTTGATGGGGACAGGAAAGGAATTGTCAAATGGTTACTAGATGAGATATCTCACAGAGAGAAAGAGGCTGAGAGATCATTGATGCACAGGTGTGGTTGAGGCATAAAAGATCTTCACAAATAATTGTGGGGTGTTTGCTTTGAATGATGAAACTTTGATGCTCATTTTCACAATATTATTTCTGAGCCATATGTTTGTACTTTCAGCATGTAATAAGTATGAGAAGACAGTAGAATCTGTGTCACAAAGCAATTAGGAAAACTATGAGATGCCTCTTTACAACTGGTTTATTATCAAATATGCTTGCTAATATATTTTCTTGGTACAGGTTCAACATTGCAACAGAGTTGACAGAACGTTGTAAGAGCGAAGGGGAAATGGGGCTTACTGGCATATTAGTCTGGTTAAGATTTATGTCATGTAGACATCTGACCTGGAACAAGAATTATAATGTTAAACCTCGGTAAGAGATATACTTTTATCTTGGTATTGTAGTGTGGATCCCTTGATAATGCTTGTTGACTCCGGTTGTGGTACTATTAGTTTTCATCATATCGTTTAACTACCCGAGCTCCGAACACAAATGTTCTTACAGATAGACATTTTCTGTAGTAAAAAATATTGCATTCATCTAAATTGCATTAAATAGGGATGTATTTTTGGCCTCTCTTTGATTCTATCCTTCAATGTACCAACGACATTTCTATTATACTATTTCATTAAGACTGCAACTGGAAAATATAGTGAATCATCAGATCTTAGTAGAGAAAGGGTGTTCACTTTCTTTTGTTCCAAGTGCTAAAACTTGATAGCCACTCCTGCTCAATAACATTTGTTTTAAGCAATCCCATTCACTTTTTAAGCAACCTTTCTTAATGTCATTATTTTAATTAGACAAAAAAGAGCAGCTTCCTGGGGAGGCAGAAATCTGTTCTCATACCTTATATATAGGCATGTGAATTTGGAGAAACCCATATAAGGTATGAATATGTGTCACAATTAGGTTAAACAGTTATGATTTCTGATTTTTGTTTGCCGCGTTTCAAACAAGCCAGCAGGTCACTTCATGATTATTTCTTATCAATTTTATACTTCTTTGCCTTGTTTGTTATCTACTTATTTTAGAAGGCTACGCTTTGGTATAAGGAAAGATATATACTTGAGAATTCATCAATATGCTTAGATTTATTCATTATGTTAGTGCTTCCTGTGCAGGGAAATTAGTGAAGCTCAAGATAGGTTTACCAATTTACTACACAGAATATTTGTTAACCAGCCAAATGAACGTGAAATTGTTAGACTAATAATGACCTGTGTTGGTCGTGGTGGTCAAGGTGATGTTGGGCAAAGAATCCGTGATGAAATACTTGTTGTTCAGGTTACTTGGTTACACTTCTCATATGAGATAACTTGTGTTCCACCTACTTTAAAATATAATTACACCCTCTTGTTTTCACTGTCAGAGAAATAATGACTGCAAAGGTGGCATGATGGAGGAATGGCACCAAAAGCTGCACAATAATAGTAGCCCAGATGATGTGATTATTTGTGAGGTATGGTCATTAATTCAGTTCTGTTAGACAGATAATAACTTTCAAACTCTTGGAAAAGATATCAGTCCACTCTTACTGGATTCACCCAAGTATTGTTACAACAAGTGAGTATCCTGAGGTTCTTTATTTACTATTATTAACAAGGTGTTCATAGCTCTTTGAGAACCCAACCAATCCCTGGGCAAATGTAGTTGAGTTGGAGTTGATTATGAACAATCTATGGTAAGATCACTTTGACTAAGAAGCCAGTTCTAGGTTCTTGACAGTCCAGCAGAGTCCAGGTCTGATAACTAATTAAAAAGTGTTCCTTAGTTATTCATTGACTTTCTTTTTCTTTTCCTTAATTGTAACAGGCACTTTTAAATTATGTAAAATCTGGTTGTCGAATTGATGTTTATTGGCAAACATTGAACACAAATGGTCTTACAAAAGCTAAGCTTGCAAGTTATGATCGTCCAATCATATCAGAGCCTCATTTCAAGACAGGTTCTAAGGAAGGACTCATCCGTGACCTTACAGCATATTTAAAAACATTAAAGGTACACATAAAACTCTAGGAATTGCAGTTCTGTTTTTCTTGAATTGTCTACTGGTTAGGTTGATATTTGCAGTTCTGGTTTGTATCTTTGGCAATATTCTGCATGCTGCAGCTCTTAGTCTATGAAATTGTTATACTGTAGTGTAGTCAAATATAAAGGGTTTTTCCTTATGAACTGTCTTAATTGGAAGCTTAAGGAAATTGATTAATGCTTATCAGATAGCTTTTTGAGATCAGTACAAATTAAGTTTTGGGGCTACAAATTGTTATAGGTGAACAAAATGCAATGTAAAGATGAATCGCGCTCATAAATGTATAAGAACGCTTGATGATGGTTTTCCTATTATAGGTGTTTCAAGTTGAAAAAACTATTAAATAAATAATAAATTAGAAGGGGTAACCACTACATCAATAATGACATCAAATTTGACCTTGTACCATACTTCTATATCTGCCAATTTTTTATTTGACTCTAAAAAAAATTCCAAATATTAACTTACATCGACCTTCTACTCTATGAGGTAGTACTGAAATAGGTTGATCATGATGCATCCATATAGTTATATAATTGTAACTATTAACTTTTTTTAATTTTAATTTGACCCCTTTATTGTTAAAGTGGTTCTGTACTTTGATTATTGCGTATGAAAAATGACCCTTCATTGTTAAATTGATTATGTACTTTGATTATATGAGTTGTGTATGAAAAATGAGAACGCATTTTTCTATTTTCATAATAATTTTCCCTTTTTTATAATGTCTCAGGCTGTTCATTCAGGTGTTGAACTGGAATCGGCTATTGATAGTTGTATAAGTGGATTATCACCAAAGTTGCAGGTGATCAATTTTTTGTTGTTGCATTTTTGGTCCCTTAGAAGATATATATCAAGGGACATTTGTATATATACATATATCATTGTACATAGTCCTGTGTGGTTTTTGTGATTGTGCATATGGGTGTATGGATATACAGATTTATTTGATTTTGCATGCGTGAAGATACACATGATAAATAACCTTCTAATTTTTGTTACACATTAGGAATGCCTGAACTTTATCAAAGCACACATTGACGATGAGATTATCGGTCCACTAATGGAGGTCATTTTTTCTTACTAATATATTTTGAAGTTCATCTTGTCTCAATTTTAACCCAAGATATGCTTTTTCAAGGTTTGAAATTCTACTTTCAGAAGTTACTAGAATCTCGAATTCAGCTTCGCCATCTTCTCCTCACGTCCCATGGAAGATCCAAAGATCTGCTCTTCCTCGATCTTGCTTTGGCGTCAACAGTTAGGACAGCAATGGAAAGGGGACTCAAATATCTAAACATTTCGCAGCCACCAGTAATCATTTTCTTTTTTTGCTAAAACCCAAATATTTCTTATGACATAGTTGAAAATGAATTAATATAAAAGCATTCTATTCATCTCTATAGGAGATCATGTTCTTCATTTCCCTATTGCTTGAAAATCTGTGCCTGTCTACCGTCAACAATGAAGATCTTATTTTCTGCACAAAGGTATACCTTTTTTTCAGCTTTCTTTGCATCTATAACCTTTTTTTTTTTACTTAACATAAAATCAAGGTGCACCAATTACTTGGCTTCTCTTATAATACTCTTTTACTAAAATTATTTGGTTATTTTATATCTTGGACTTTAATGGAGTTCCTTTTTCCAACTGTTGGCAACCTTCTGCTTTCAAAGGACTGGTATCGTGTCTCTGAGTCCTACAAACCCAATAATGATCAGTGGGCATTACAGACAAAGGCTGTTCTTGATCGGCTGCGACTAGTACTAGCTGATAGGTCAGAACATTACCTGAAAATTATCCAACCTAGTGCGCTATATCTTGGCAATTTGCTTGCTGTTGAGAAATGGGCGGTATGTTATTGTTATCAACTTTGAGAACTATGTTGGACATTAATTCTCAACTGATAAAATAGTTGTGTAATTTACTTTATATTCGTTGTATTTTCAGATTGATATTTTTGCGGAGGAGTTAATAAGATCAGGATCAGCAGCGGTTCTGTCTACACTAATAAATCATTTTGATCCCATACTTAGAAAAGTGGCAAATTTAGGCTGGTGAGAATTAAATTGAATTGCCTGATTCAATGCTTTTTTTTTCCCGAGTACTTGCTTGTGCTAATATTTATTACTAATTCTCAAAACTTGGCTTTGCAGTCTATGATTGTTCCTTTTCCTTCTTTTTATTTTTATTTTTGTTCTATTATGTCTGCTTTATGGGTGTTCATCTCTAACAATGTTTTAAAATGTGTGTGACAGTTGGCAGGTTATCAGCCCAGTGGAAGTGTGTGGGTTTGTAACTTGTATTAACAGTTTGATCTCTACCCAGAAAATGGTTTACAGAAAACCTACCGTTCTTATTGCTAATAAAGTAAGTGGTGAGGAGGAGATTCCAGCTGGAGTTGTTGCTGTGCTGACACCTGACATGCCAGATGTTCTATCTCATGTTTCTATTAGAGCAAGAAATAGCAAGGCAAATGACCATTGCATGCACTACTGTTGCATGCACTACTTGTTGCATCTTTTATCTTTTAATTTATGTATAACTAAAATATTAATGTTTTCATTCATTTGAGATAAAAGGCTGGCCCTGTGCTTAGCCAAAGAAACCAGTTACATAACATTTATTTTTTGTAACATGCTACAGGTGTGCTTCGCCACATGCTTTGATCAGAATATTCTCCGCGATCTTAAATTGAAAGAAGGCAAAGCAATATCAATAAGGCTAAGGCTAACTGATTTGATAATCAGGTTTGCTAATTAATATATTTCTTGATTACTATTTTGTTATGCTTTGTAAACTTCAAAATATGTTACTTTTTGTTTGCTTGCAGTTACATCAGTGGCTCCAATTTATCACTTAACTCTTTCACTAGTTTCAAAATCCCTAGAGCGTTGACCTTAAGTCTTCGAGTGACTCCAAAAAAGAAGGTTTTCTGTGGAAAATATGCTGTTTCCATTGGGGAGTTCACTAGTGATATGGTATGCTCTTGGTTGTATTTACTTGCTCTACTATTCATAGAGATGAATTGTTTGTGGATAACAACTGTCATCTAGTTTTCTTAGTGTATCAAAGGTGAATATCAAAACCTTTCATGCACTTCATCACAATGAGAATTGGAGAAGCCTTGAGGAAGGAAAGATGATGTCCATGTGCTTCTGACACATTTCTGTTGTGTAGGTTGGTGAAAAATCTTGCAACATCCAATATCTAAGAGGAAGGGTGCCATCCTGGATTAGGATTCCAGTGTCAGTTGCCCTACCATTTGGTGTATTTGAGACTGTTCTATCAGAAGATTTTAATAGGGTATGTTGACTTTTCCAAAGCTTCAAATGAATTAGAAGGATGAAATTGTCTAGTAATTGTGCAGAGCTGTTGTCTTTGCACTCACACACACACTTTCGGTGGACATTACTGCTCTTTCAACTCATCTAAGCAGCTTAAATAATTCTTCGTTACTAACTTAGTCCATAGACAGAATTTAGAAATGGAAGTTAGCATATTGTTATTGCCGAATAGACTCAACATTCTTTTCTTTTTCTTTTTTTTTTGTTTGCTGCAACATAATGGCTAGTCTCAATACAGTTGATGTACCAAGAAGATATATCATGTACTGAAATACATGAAGATGTTATTCTGTTTTCCAATCAAATATAATCATAATCCTTCATCAATTCAGTATTGTCCATATAATTGCAAACCTCTAGCCACTGGATATTATCACCTCTCTTATCTTTTCTATGCAAAAATATGTCAAAAGAAGATGTAATTGGTTGTTGGCTTGGAGCTGATAATGCATGGTGAAAACAAGCCCTTGTCAGATACATTTTTTCTTTAACAAAATATTTAGTATCTTCGTGAATTATATTTACGTTTAGTGTACTATCTTCCCATAAAATTACTTAGAATGAGTTGCTCTTCGATGTGAATGCTAATTTAGTTTTTGGTTGTGTGCAGGACATAGCAACCAAGATTTCTTCTTTAAATAAACTTGTGCATGGTGGTGACCTATCAAAACTTAAGGCAATTCAAGAAAGTGTTCTACAAATGAAAGCTTCCCTTCGTTTGGTAATATTATTATAATCTTTGAAAACTCTGATCAATACAAAATGTTGTATGAGGAAGTTCGTACTTCCTTCTTCCATTTCAAAATGTTCCGCGAAGAAGCATATCTATTCTTTTTTGATATCTTGTCTGATCTTCATTGCTGCATTAGTTTGAAGTTTTGAGGGCATGGAAGTCCTAGAAATGATTATTACTTAAATTCAACCAAATCCTGGAAGTAGAATTTCAACAAGGCAGAAAAGTGAAATATTTTAGATATAGTTGTGAATTGTGATTCGGCCCCATTTGTGAAAAATATAAAAATCCGAGGCTCCACTAAGGCTTTCTCAGAACCTGCAGGGGTTCTGGTCTTTCGTTAAATGAAGTTGCTCATCCAAACTGAATGAACTTTAGCAGAAAGGTTTGTGGACTGACAATAAAAAAAAAAACAAAAAAACAAAGAAGCATGCCGGTTTGTAAACTCTGTGCAATGCTGTGTAGGAAAAAACAAACAAACTATATGTAAACATAAGAATGCTCTAAAACCCAAGCCTGTGCATTGCCTGGAGTTGAATTTTGATATAGCATTGAATTTTATTCCTATGAATAAAGCTCTATCTAAAATTGTTTGTCTCTCCCATGCCTACTGTATAAAGGGAGGAGGTTAAAACTAGGAATGATTTTCTTCAAAACAATTATTTTCTTTGCTTGTCAATGTATTTCCTCTATTAAAATATCTGCTCATCTTCTTAGTGCCTATCAGCCTATGTTCATTATATATTTGTGAATTTGAAATTTGGTGTAGACCAGTGAGCTTAAGAGTAAAATGAAAAGTTCAAGAATACCATGGCCTGGTGATGAAGGAGAGGAGAGGTGGAATTGTGCTTGGCAAGCTATAAAGAAGGTATTCATGTTGAGATTACTTATATATGATATAATACATTGATAATGTGTTGAACATTACTTCTTTACTAGTGCCTCTGTTTTATCTTTACTTTATTATATCGCTTCAGTTATAGTAAAGAAGGATAACAGTCAACTTTAGCTTATCGAGAATTCATGTTGCATGATAGCCTTTCAAATGGCTTGTTGTTTTCAAGTTTATAAACGCACCCAATGTCACCTGATTTGTTCAGTAGAACTAGAAACTGGCAAGTTTCAGCTAATATATATATCCTCCTTTTATTTCATCTTTTTTTTTTTTTTTTCTTTCAGGTTTGGGCTTCAAAATGGAATGAAAGAGCATACCTCAGTTGCAAGAAAGTTAATATGAATCACGACAATCTTTGCATGGCTGTTTTAATTCAAGAAGTTATCAGTGCTGATTATGCTTTTGTGATTCACACAAAGAACCCCTTGTCAGGAGACACCTCAGAGATATATACAGAGGTAAGCATTGCTTTTACATGCTTATTCAATAAATTATACGAGTCTCACCCCTTTCCCACTGAAACACAGATTGTGAAGGGCTTGGGAGAGACATTGGTAGGTGCGTATCCTGGACGTGCCATGAGCTTCATAACCAAAAAGAACAATCTGAAATCTCCTATCGTAAGGCCAACTTCTTCCCATATCTCTTGTGTTAATATATGTTTTATTTACCTGTCTCCAACACTAATATGTCGGGTTGCCAAATTCTATATGCAAAGATATTGCGTCTGATAAACTCGAAATGTGGATTGGAATTGCAGGTCATTGGTTATCCAAGCAAGAAAATAGGGTTGTATGTGAAGCAGTCTATTATATTCAGATCAGACTCTAATGGTGAAGACCTTGAAGGATATGCAGGTGCTGGGCTTTATGACAGGTCTGTTCTCTGCTATTACCATATATTAGAGAAACTGATAGGTCTATTGTTTCCATCCACTGCCACTATACATACCCCTCAGTGGAGGAAAACACTAAAACAAACCCTGTGATCAACAAACCAGGAAACCCATGGAGTACCATCTTATAGTGACACTTCTGATGTAGAACAAGAATGTAAACAGAGAAAGTGAAGGATATAATCAAGATGAAATGGTAGAAATTATAGACGGAAGGGGTAAAACAATAGACGATAAGGAAAACTTTCATATTTATCTACTGTGGGACTTACGTGCAAAGTTGTGAGCCTTTTAAATCGGCACTCCCCCTCATTTGGGGGCTGCATATCTACAAGCGGGCCCTCACA
>JAYMSZ010001722.1:0-13572 GCA_036897665.1 Pelargonium citronellum
AGTGCTGGGCTCCTCCAGCTCTGACGAAGGCAAAATTCCAATTTTTAAATGATATTTGTAGAGTTGAGTGGGGTCACGTGACCCCACTGACTGACACGTGGCTCCGCCACTGCCCATGTGCAGTGCATAAGTGATAACGGTAATATGGGAAAAACAATAATATAATAACCTAAAAATAGAAACTGGACCCTCATTTTCGGATAAAAAATTTAGACAAACAGAACACTCATTTTCGGAAGGAGGGAGTATATAATAAATCTAGTTTTTAAATGTATACATATGTAAATCAGATAAATGTTTTTTTTTCCAACAAAGAAATCATTGCTTTCTCGTTTTAAAGCCTTGTTTCACCAAAAGCTCATCATTAGTCCCAAAGTTGAAGTCTTCATAGTTCTCATTTTTGTAAGATGGTTAGGGTAGACTGACTCACGATGACGCTCTTCATCCCAAAGGAGGTTTCCGAAGTAGGCGATCATGGGCTGAGACATAACCCTTTGAGGGCTTGCGTGAATATTTGAGATTAACTCGCATGTGGTTGTTTTCCACTCTTATACCCTTTGTCATCACGCCCAGGAGACGAGAGATATATTGAAAAGACGGGACAACCCTAAAGTTTTGAGCAAATGATGCTCAAATGGCGGAAACCATTTGGTCGACAAGAGCTTAGAAAAAGTGTGAGATCAATGCCTCCGGCCGCACAAAGCGAACCATGTTGTGGTAGAGGTGGAGCAGAATTGGAAGGGTCGGTTCCTTTGTCCTTAGAGTGAGGAGAGTCCTCATGTCCCTTGATATGTCATTTCAAGATCCACCAGAGCCCAAAGAGGTAGCCATTTAAGCATCTCCTTGAGGGACTCGACTTTTTTGTTGATGTTGGGGTTGAAGAAGGGGTCAAATGTAGTGAGTTTAGTCGTGAACTATAAATGATTCTTCGAGAGACGAAATTAGGTCCTGAAAAGTCCAAAAAAAATGATTATGAAAGGATCAAATACGGTTAGAGAGCCTTATAGGGTCAATTATACAACAAACAAGGGTAAAAAAAACATTTTGAGTGAAAATGGTTTATTTGGAGAAAAAATGATCCAACCAAAATTAGTACTTCGTATAAATTAATTTTGACTAAATTTAAACCAGGTTGGTCCAACTATACCCAATTTGGCTGGGCTATATGTCTCGAGTCTCGACCAATCCTTCTCTCTATGAGTCTTCCACGTGGAAGTTTCTGGTTGCCTGATAAAAAAGGTAGCCTTAGGTCGTGATTTCACGCTTCGCGGTGCACCATGCACCTCACATGGGTCCCAGAATATCAGGTCATGATAGGGTGTGGTATGGAGTTGTACACATTAGTGTGTTTCTCAGGCCATGATGTGTTGTGACATGACATGATAAGGTGTATCATGATTCATGGAGTTGGTGCGCTCGCTGATGTGGCAAGGAGGGGAAGAGACTCAGGTTGGGTCAAACGGTTGAAGCGTTTCGAAATTTTTTAAAGATCTTAAGTTCGAATCTCTCTGCATAGATATGAGGTGAATTTTAATTTGGTTTATGAATAAGCGGTAGTTGTTTTCAACTTTTGGCACTAATAATAAAAAAAATTAATTTGGTTTATAAATTTTCATGTTTCTTCTTAAATTTTTTGGAACTCAAAATAGTCTAGTGATTTTTGTGTTTCGATCCAATTTGATACTCCATCCGTCTTAAAATGAGTGTTATGTTTCCAATTTTTCCAAAAATGAAGGATTACTAGATAATTTAATGTGTTTCAAATATTACCCTCACTTTCCCAACTACACCCCATTTGCAGTTCAGATCTGTCCATGTATAGTTCATGTAGTGCATAAGTGATAAGGGTAATACATGAAAAACAATAATATAATAATTACCTAAAAATAGAAACAAGACACTCATTTTGGGACAAAAAATTTAGACAAACATGATACTTATTTTAGAACGGAGGGAATATATAAGTTCTTTTTGGGATCCAAGATAATTCATGAACTTTCGTTGGTTCATGAATTTTTTGTGTATTGACCCAAATTGTCATTATCCTTTCCACTTATATAAAAAAATTAGCGACTAAATCGGATCAATATTTAAAATTTTAAATAATATTTTGAATTAAGAAAACGTTCATAAACCAAATTGAATCGAGACACAAAAATTCACTGAAACCAAGTCAAAATATGAAAATACACGTACAAACCTCCGAAAAACGGGGAAACCAAAGTTCAACAATACTATCAATACATGAAAGCATTAGGCTAATTATGCCTGTTTTGTAATGTAATGTATATCAAGAGCCAACAACACAAGAGAAAGATGAAATCAAGAAACAGCTAAATCCTTCTTGTCCAAACATTAAAATAAAAAAAATAAAAAAAATTACCTGAATCTTAACGTCGATACAACTACAAATAAAAACTTTACACACACCATGCAACAATAGGCAATAGCTACACCACCCAATATCCAAAATGGTGATAAAATTCTCAATTTCAACATTGATGCTACTATGTTATTATTTACTTGTAGCCTTTTCGGGTTCGAGTGAAGCCAATAACCAAGCCAACAGTCTCCGCAAGTTCATCAAATCTGCTCGAAGCTCGAAAAAGCCTCTTCGATCCCGACATAATAGGGAGGATTCAAATGCTCGAAAACAATACTCGCCTGTGTACATTGGTCCCCAAGACGGGTCGATGGAAGCTGACAAGATCGGTTCGCTCCCGGGCCAACCCGACGGGGTCGATTTTGATCAATATGGAGGTTATGTGACAGTTGATCCCAGCGCTGGAAGAGCACTCTTCTATTATTTTGTTGAGTCCCCTCAGAATTCTTCTACAAATCCTTTGGTTTTGTGGCTCAATGGAGGTATTGGTCATCTAATTCAATGTCCATAGCTATAGAAAAGTACAGCACACACAATTGTTATACTTTGATAAATGCATAATTTTGTGTTGTGGAAAGTGAATACAAGAGTTGACAATTTGGCACCGAGTACTCAACACCTGATCATACTTTCATCTGATCCTAACCCAACTCAAACTTGGTTGAGTCGCACGAACCCACAAAATCATTGTATTCTATACTTACAACCCGACCAAACTGAAGACCATATAGGATCGGTTTAAGGTTCAACAACCATAACCCGACCCGACCTTACATTTTACCAGCTACAGTGAACACTATGTGAACAAGTAGGCTAATAGTGGAAAAATGTAGGACAATTACTTAATGACCTTTTTAGCATGACATATTAAGGACAAATAAGTCGTGACATCTTCCCTCCACTTATAGGAAAGTTCATGGATTCTAAAATCCCACCTCTCCTCAAGCGGACTTAGGAATCTTACCCTCTCATTCTCTCTCCATTGACTTTTTCTCAAACTTAATATTTTAACTTGAACATCAACTTGTTTCGTCGCCTCAAATATCTTTCCTCATGAAAAAATGGTTCTCAAAACGATGACCATGGATATTTTGGAATTTGCAGGACCAGGATGTTCATCACTTGGATATGGAGCAATGGAGGAATTGGGACCCTTCAGAGTCAACAGTGATGGCAAAACTCTTTACAAAAACAACTATGCATGGAACAATGGTGACTAAGCTAAACTTTCTATATATTTTGCTCCATATTGTTGTTCCTCATAAGTCATAAGGCAAATGCACAATCTTTTAACACCAACACCAACACCAAAAAATTGCAGTGGCTAATGTGATCTTCTTGGAATCACCGGTCGGTGTGGGCTTTTCGTATTCAAACACATCGTCTGATTATCATCGCAACGACGACAAGACCACCGCAGATGATTCCTATACTTTTCTTGTCAACTGGCTAGAGAGGTTTCCTCAGTACAAAACTAGAGATTTTTACATCACTGGAGAGAGCTATGGTGGACATTATGTGCCTCAATTGGCATATACCATCCTTGTCAACAACAATAACACAAACCAAACTACTATCAATCTCAAAGGCATTGCAGTAAGTTTGAAAAATTGTGCAACTAAACAAGTTTTACAGCTTTTCAGTTTTAAGTGTTGTTTGGAAAACTGAAAAAAATACTTCACAACTAAACGTGCCCTTAATGTTTCAGATTGGGAACGCGCTGATTGATTACCCTACGTATTTGCACGGGGAATATGATTATCTATGGACTCATGCTCTAATCTCAGACGAGACTCATCAAGGGATTAGCACAAATTGTGGGGATTTTCAGAATGTAACGTATACCGAACAATGTGACCATTTCACATTCCAAGCAGATGGTGAGACTGGTGATATCGATGACTACAACATTTATGTCCCGCTCTGTCGTCCTTCACAAAGAAATAGTACTGGCTCAGTAAGTCAACAATATATGCATACGTAACACGAACGCTATATAAATTTGAGCTAAAAATGATCTTATTGCTTGATGCTATTCCTCGAACAGGTAGACGAATTTGATCCGTGCTCGGATTTTTACGTGGATGCCTATCTGAATACAGCAGAGGTGCAGAGAGCTTTCCATGCAATCCCCACAGAATGGTCCGCTTGCGGGTAATTCAGATAACACTTATACACTCCCTCAGTCCCAAAATAAGCATCCTACTTGCATAACTAATTAACTTGTTAGAAAGGAAACGAACACTTGTTTTGAAGCAATAAATGCGAGTGAAATAAGAGCATGAATTGAACAGAACCTCACATATTTTGTGATCATAACAATTGTGCAGAGGCCCTTATAACAGGAGCGATGTCCCGGATCCAATCCTACCCATCATCAGCAATCTTATGGCGAGTGGCTTAAGACTATGGATATACAGGTATAAGATCAAAAACCAGTTTAAGCGCGCGCACACACATATATATATATCAGAAAATTCTTACTGTTTTTTTGTTGTTGCAGTGGTGATATAGACTCAGTTGTGCCAGTAACATCAACAAGGTATGCCATAAACACCTTCAAGCTTCCCGTGAAGAACGCTTGGCGCGCGTGGTACAGCAACTATGAGGTTGGAGGGTATGTGGAGGAATATGAAGGACTGACATTGGCTACTGTAAGAGGAGCTGGTCATACTGTTCCTAGCTTCCAACCGGAGCGCGCCTTGACCATGATTTCTTCATTCCTCCAAGGAAATCTCCCTCCTTCCAGTTAATCTTTTTGTATGCATGCAAGAAACAGAGGAGTTTTGCTTTACTTTTATCTAAAAAAGCACCTATTTTGTCATTTGAAGATGTGTAACATGCCAATTCTGAGAGTGATAATATAATTGATTGGGGTAATTGCAGATAAATACATTATAAATATAATGTTATGTACATAACTACATCCGCATAGATCTGTTGCAACTAACTATATATTGTTTTTTGTATGTTGCATCATCTATCAAACATAACATAATACACACATTCTCTCCTTATGTGTTTGGCATGTGATCAAAATTAACAATTTAATACCATAATTACCCTTATGACTAACAACAAGCACAAATTGGGTTTGAAGAAGAAGAAGATAAAAGATTAACGAATATAGTAAAAGATCAAACTTGGAGAAGAGGAGGAGAGGATTAATTAATGTTTGAAGCTTGAACGAATATTTTATGAAGATCGAATATCACTGTCTACCTTTTTTCATGTGCGATTTTAAATCTTCTCTGTATGATTTTTTATACCCAGAAAATGTTTTTCTGTACTCACCTTCAACAGCTGTTTCACCATTGATTATGATTGTTTTTTAAACCTTTCATTTATTGAATGATTTAACGAAAATGGAATGGCCAATAATGAATGGAGAAATAAACTAATTGAAAAAAATAACATAATGCTCAATAAATGGAATGGACAATTGAAATGGATTGATCAATAAAAAAAAATGGGATATGAGAGTAAAAAAAATGGACATGAGATTTAAAATATATATAATAGAACCATGAAAATGGAATGAATATTAAAATAACAGTAAAAAATTTATTTTCAAAAAACAAAGATTTGCCTGCATACTGTTAAGAATTGATTAATTCATAATACATTCAAATTATTATAATATAGATTTGATTTTCATATCTATATAGTTGTATATATGTATAAGATTCAAATATAAAAGAAGATAATATTTCTCAGAGCATTGATACAAGAAATCACATAATAGTTGAATGACATTGAATCAAAACATTAATTTATAAGATTACAGATTAAAAATATGTCCTATCGATCTTACATTTTTATTTACTTAATGGTTTTTGGTTGAAAGATGGAAACAAAATCACAAAGGAGATTGATACAGGGTAAGAGAATAGAAATCCAAGCATCGTGTGATTGAAAAAAAATACAAAACCCATTAAAAATTATCATCATATTTAAATATCTCTTATATTTATTTCAACCACACATTTAAATTGTCAAAATAATGTGAGAATTTGAATGAATATAATTATTTTGAGTAAATCCATTTATTAAACCCCTAAGAAATTGTGATGAGAAAAACATTACGATACCATTACACATCCGTACATGAATGGCAATTTCGTAAAAACGACGAAACCTCGAGGCCAATATCTCCCGCCCCACAATTGTGAGAGCTCACGAAGTCTGCATTTGGGGGAGATAGAGAGGAGACTCCGCTGTTTGGGCGCTATATAAACCAGAGCACGCCCTTCGTGACCTTCCTCACTCCTCTATGCGAATCCACATTTTCTCTCTCTAGAACCGCATTTTCTCTCTCTAGAGGGACTTAAGGTGAGCAATCTTGTTGCTCTGATCTGCGCGATTGTGTGATTTTGCGATATTGCGGAACCAGAAATGGCCAAAAATGTCGGAATTCTCGCTATGGATATCTACTTCCCTCCGTCCTGTATCCAGCAGGTTTGCGATCTTAGTCTCTGTTGTTGTTTTTGTCTCTCACTCTCTGTTTGTTTGTTGAGAAAGCTGTGGAAAATGGAAATAGAGTGATACTCTGCGTTCTCTGTTCAGTTATGGATTTTTTTATTTTTTTTGAAAATTGTTGCTGCTTGAGCCGAATAAGTTCGATAGGTGAAGATTGCTTGCGATCTCAGTCTGTGTTGTTTTTTTCTCTCGGTATCTGTTTGTTTGTTGAGAAAACTGTGGAAAATGGAAATAGAGTGATACTCTGTGTTCTCTGTTCAGTTATGGATTTTTTTTATTTGTTTGTGAAAATTGCTGCTGCTTGAGCCTAGCTCAACAGGTGAAAATTGCTTGCGATCTCAGTCTCTGTTTATTTGTATTCTCTGTTCAGTTATGGATTTTGAACAGATTTTTCTTTGGAAAATCGTTGCTACCTGAGCCGAATGAGCTCAACGGGTGAAACTCGTGTTCTGAAGTAACGGCAGAAAAATGAGATTCAGGTTTTTTGTTTTTTTTTTCTGGAATTTTCTCTGCTACCAAACAGGATTTTGTTATAGGATCTGGATCTCTCTTGTGTGAAGCGTTAGTTTCACAAGTTTATGCATGCTAGAGTTCGTCAATGTCTTGCTAGTTTGTGAACTGATTTTTCTTTTCTTTTTTACTTCAATTTGTTGACTGACCTATAATCTACATTCGAGAATTTCTTGCCTAACTTAGATTCCTGACTAGGCCAAACAACATAGAGACCAAGTAAAATAATTTGTTTTTGCATCTGAAAATTGCTTGATTCTTAACACATAGCTGTATCAAATGAAAATAGGTTCAATAATTATGATTGAATAATTTTCTTAACACCATCTGTCTGTTTCGTGCTAAGAAAGTCTAGCTGATATTTTGTTTAATTCTGTATTCTTAGAAGCAAATCTACAAGTTTTTGCATCATTTGCTGAATATATGTTTTCGTGCACGGAATACAGGAAGTATTGGAAGCTCATGATGGTGTTAGCAAGGGAAAATACACTATTGGATTAGGACAAGACTGCATGGCATTTTGTTCAGAGGTGGAAGATGTTATCTCAATGAGGTAGCTATTCTGCAATGGATTCTAATTGCTTTTGTGTACTGCTACTAGCTCATAGTTATACCTTTATATTTATATTTGGCTTATCCTTTTACGAGAAATAATTATATCAACATTATATGCTTTTGTAAGAAGTATTTGAAAAGTTTGGCCGTCATGAGAGTGAGTTTGTGGGATATAACTATTGCTTATGGTATATCTAATGCTAGTATGCTACCATTCCAAATAAAAGCAAGTGACGAGAACTTGAGTATTGGACTTTGTGAGACAACCAACTGAGTGAAAAGTGCAATAATGATATCCACCACTTATGATATCAGTTTCATGTATGGTCTTCTTTTTTGTGTCCATTTTTTTTCTTTCACTTTTTAACTGTATACTGAGTATATGTTTCTTGTTATTTATTTAGAAGGCACTTAATCTTCAACTTTCACTTTCCATAACAACTATTTTGTAGTAACGGCATTTATGGCTCGTGGGAATTTATGGATTAATGGACCTTTCTCTTGATTTTTCATCAAAAATAAAAATATCATCTTGTAGAGATCATGTTCTCATTAACTCTTTGGAATATCCAGTTTGACGGCTGTGACTTCTCTCCTTGAGAAGTATGAGATTGATCCCAAGCAAATTGGTCGGCTGGAAGTTGGAAGTGAGACTGTTATAGACAAGAGCAAGTCCATTAAGACCTTCCTTATGCAAATTTTTGAGGTATTCTTACAAATCATCTTGGTTCGTATTCTTTCTAAATCTGAAATAATTACCTGCTTTCAGTGGATTGTGGTTGAATTTGAACCCATAAAGTAGTGGTTTGAATCCTCCATTAATTAGGCAATGCTGTTGGAGTATTATGATTAAGGTTAGATAATGAATCCGGATTCTTGATGTAATTCAATGAAGGTAATTTAGATTTGGTATGTAGAAGTCAATGTTGGGTTTAAAAACCGCCAGGAGATCTCTTTCATACATTCCTCTTTTGCTAGAGTTGGATGAGCTTGATGCAATTAGATTGTATCATCCCATTTATGGATACTTGTAATGTTATTTTGTAAATGGCACCCCTTTCACTAAGATTGGTTTTTGGAAATTTCACGTCCCTTATTGCAGAAATGCCTGTTATTAACAGACCACTCTTTTCTTATGTCAACTAAACAGAAATGTGGAAATACTGACATCGAGGGTGTAGACTCCACTAATGCATGCTACGGGGGAACTGCAGCTTTATTCAACTGTGTTAATTGGGTTGAGAGTAATTCATGGGATGGACGCTATGGACTTGTTGTGTGCACTGACAGTGCGGTATGACTATCTTTTTCTGGATATAATACTTTTCTTCTTCTTCATTTACTCCATCAATATGCTTTGTGAAATAAAATTTGATTGATGCATCTTGAATTTTGGGCGGTAATGACAAGAATATTTATTTGAACTATGAACGTAAATACATATTATACACACACACAGACACATATTCAATTCAAATTTATTGCATTTTATATATGTTTAACTGATCCCTTTTCTTCCTAAACAGGTTTATGCTGAAGGACCTGCCCGGCCTACTGGAGGAGCAGCTGCTATTGCCATGCTAATAGGGCCGGATGCTCCTATTGCTTTTGAAAGCAAACTTAGAGGGAGTCATATGGCTCATGCCTACGATTTTTACAAGCCCAATCTTGCTAGTGAATATCCGGTAATTTTTCCCATTCTTGATTTTTGTAAAATGTCAAATTCTCATAAGCATGTTGTGAAGTTGGCATTTTTCCATTTTGTTTCCCTGAGTCTCAGCATTTATTTTTTTAAATTATGCATATAGGTTGTTGATGGAAAGCTTTCTCAAGCTTGTTATCTGATGGCTCTTGATGCTTGCTATAAGAATTTCTGTCACAAGTAAGTTTCTATTGAAGCAGCAGTTTCTTTTATTTATTAATTATATAATAGATTCTGTTCAGTAGTTTTTATATGCAAAAACCTTACTGTCATGCCTCTTTAATAGGTACGAGAAATTGGAGGGTAAACAATTCTCAATGGTCGATGCTGACTATTTTGTCTTTCATTCTCCATATAACAAGGTTAGATTTTATTACCAGTTTTAATCTTGGATATCTTTTTTTGGATGATTGTTGAAATTCTAAAATACATGGAGCATTTCTCATTTTTATTTCATTCTCTTTGAACTAATGCAGCTTGTACAGAAAAGCTTTGCTCGGTTGTTCTTTAATGACTTCTTGAGGAATGCCAGGTACTCGTCCTTATTCCATCTTTTATAATCGACTTTTAGATGTTTAAATTATTTTACGTGCACATCAGGATGTACCAAGTGATTGTATTTACTTTTACTGGCAGTTGTGTTGATGAGGCAGCTAAAGAGAAGCTGGAACCATTTAGAACCTTGTCTGGTGATGAAAGCTACCAAAATCGTGATCTTGAAAAGGTCTATAACTTAATTATTGAATGGGCTGAGTTACATGACACACTCATCACGTTTAAATAATTGGATTCAAAATTACACGATACGGCTTGATATATTTAACTCATTCAATGTAGATTCATTTTTTCACACAATGTTGTCCTTAAATATGTGTAGTTTTATTAGGTGGGTTATAGTTACACGACCTCTTTATGACCCGTTTAATTAAACTTGTTAGGTGGGTCAAGTGAGTCTGATGCGATTATCTAAATTGTGCTGAGTCTTGAGTCGTGACCTAAATTACGTGCCCTAGCTAAATACTTCTAACCTCGAGGTCGTAGCATTTTTTTGACGACCATTTAATACTTGTGTATCTACAGGTATCTCAACAAGTTGCCAAGCCCCTATACGAGACAATGATCCAACCAACCACTTTGATACCAAAGCAAGTTGGCAACATGTACACTGCATCGCTCTATGCAGCGTTCGTGTCCCTTCTTCACAACAAAAATACCGCGCTGGTAAATGTTACTTCAACTACCTATTATTGATTCAAATGCTCGTTTTGCACTTACAAATTTATAGGCAGTTTCTATATTCTGATGGTAATTGATATGTTATTACGCGCAGGCAGGGAAGCGGGTGGTACTGTTCTCATATGGGAGTGGTTTAACGGCCACATTGTTCTCACTTAAACTCAATGCTGGTCAACATCCCTTCAGCTTGTCAAACATAGTTTCTGTGATGGATGTTGCACGGAAGTTGAAGTCAAGGCAGGAGGTATTTCTCACATTTCTTTACCGAGTTCAATCGATTTACACACATGGCATCGATAAAGATTATTATCGGTCAGATATTATAACAAAATTTTCAAAATAAACATTCAACTGTTTTAGATTAAAAAAAATACAATCACCTTGATGTCAAAAATAAAAAGATACGGAGAATAGTTGCAAGAAATATGTTTACTTAGTAAAGCATATTTACCGAGTATTATTAGCAAAAGTGAGAAACTCGGATTTTGGTCAACATACCCAATTTGGTACACAACTTCAACTGAGACTTATGGTTCATACCAAATTTGGTACAAAACAAAAGTTCGTGTACTAAATTGGGTATCGGGACAAAGTTTGGCGTTATTGGTGTATTAATCCTAAAAAATATAATTCGTTAGCATATTATACGTAGTTTCTCCTAACTCCTTAATTATAAAGCTAATCCAAACAATTCTCAAACTTACATGTATGTTTGAAAGTTGCAATCTACTACAACTAGACTACAGTACCAAAATAAAGGTCTCAGTTGCCATCGCGATTTTTGTTTTCGTTTTCTTGCTTTGTCAAGTGGCATAAGCTTCTAATTGATCTGCTAATATCACAATCCCCCAGGCAAAAAGTTCTGTTTTGTTGTTATGCTGAAATAATACCCCCTATAATATAGCACATAGAGCCATTTGGGTTTTAGGTTGAAAACACCTAACCCGAACCCCCGCCCTGCAAGAGGTGTGGGTTTTGCTTAACAAATGTGGGGGGTTAGTGCGAGTTTTCC
Source organism: Pelargonium citronellum (assembly GCA_036897665.1). Classification (NCBI taxonomy): domain Eukaryota; kingdom Viridiplantae; phylum Streptophyta; class Magnoliopsida; order Geraniales; family Geraniaceae; genus Pelargonium; species Pelargonium citronellum. The sequence goes on from JAYMSZ010001722.1 coordinate 11,878, forward strand.
CGACCCAACCTGCTCTTTCCCATTGCAAACTTGACTTGAAAACTAATCTGATATACATTATGCGACCCTAACCTACCAAATGTGTTGGATTTTTATTACTTGCGGGTTTGGGTATAAATTGTCTCTTCTAAGCATACTCAGCACAAATAACTAGCCAAAATATGATAAGAAATGCATTGATTTTTACACCGGAGATTTTTTTTCTATGCAGTTCCCTCCCGAAAAATTTGTCGAAACGATGCAGCTAATGGAGCACAGGTACGGCGGGAAGGACTTTGTGACAAGCAAAGACTGTAGCCTTCTCGCTCCTGGCACATACTATCTCACCGAAGTCGATTCCATGTACCGGAGATTTTACGCTCAGAAGCCTAAGGCTTGTGCCGTCCCTGAAAACGGCTCAGTTGCTAATGGTCACTGATAGCAAACAAATAGTTGAATGTAACATCAGCAAGTTGGCTTCAGGTTTGTGTGTTTCTCTAGGTGTTGTCAAGAAAGAGCATCGTCTTTAATTTTATTGTGCTTATTCGATAGCAAGTATTTGTCAGTTCAAATTCTTATTTTTATTTTTAAATAAAAATTCGTTAGTCTTGTGTCCATACCAGTTAGTTCATTGTCGAGTTATTGTTAGTTGTTGCTTTTGTGGTTTCATTTGTCTCTACAAGTAACATGTGCCATGTCTTTGTTTTAAGTGCAATGAGTTCGGTTTAGATTCAATCGATCAATTCAATGTTAGTTGGTGTTCTATTTCTAATTACTAAGTGTCTGGTTACATATTAGGTGCATTTGTGTTGGGGAAGACTATCGACGCAAATTGTTTCTATAGAATTATTGGTAGTTGATATATTATTGGATTGGTCATGAATAGAGCTGAACAATTTATACGTGTGTGTTGTGCTGAAAGTTGATATGTTACACAACTCAACACGAGCATAAAATGTTTAATAATTATATTGTTCGATTCAACACACATATGAATTGTCTAACAGTATATAAATGAGATGTGTTGACATGACACGAATACAATCTAAAATATTTTACTTTTAACAGTAACCAAAAATGTTTTCCTAGCTAGTAACCAACGAAAAGTTTATATTTTCATTGAGATTGGGGTTATTAAAAGAAAAATAGTTTCTCCAAACTCTTCTGACACCACTCAGCGAGTCATTGGCTGAGATATTCAGAGACCACCTGTGCCCGGTGGTCCCCACAACCAAAACAGGCCCCACCAGATATGTCCTAACACGTGTCACCCTCCCACCACCACGTTATTGTTACGATCGAATCACAGCCGTCCATCTCCCCCACGTTCAGAAAACAAGATCATGACAAAAGATAATGTAGAAACAAATTGGGTTTGGTATATTCTTTTTCTCGCTTTCTCTCTTCGTATTATATGCATTACCAATTCCACCAATTTGTACTTATCACAATTGAAAATTTTGGCTCATTTCTTCATATTTTTCTCGAGAAACAAACACCTCCATAACCAATTCTTATGGATCTTGACGACGACGAAGGAACCACCGATCTGAGCTCCGGCGCCGGAGACCCGGACGCGGACGCTAATGTCTCAAACTTAGATAAAGCGACGTCGTTTCGAGGAGTGTTTTTGAAGGAAGAGCCTATTGAGTCGGACCCACCGAAGGATCCGAACCCGAAAGCCCAAGTTTCGCCTCCGGTTGTGAAATCCTCCAC